>JAJOOO010024110.1:0-15258 GCA_029582685.1 Solanum piurae
TTTGGCTAAAATTTACACAAGACGAAGTAACATTAATTAATTCATGAGCCTCTTAATTTCAACAAGATAAAATAATTAACTTAATTGTAAACTAAAGACTCAAAATATAAACTACTAATTTAGACAAGATTAATTTAATAAAGTATTTAGGCAAAACTAAATTCTTTTTTAGATGATTTTCGAATATTCATAAGATAGACTAATTACATATATAATTATATGAAATATATTTATTATTTATAAATCATGAAAATAGCCTAAGATCACCTAAAATGACTTTGAAAAGTATTTGAATTTTATAAAACTAATTATTCTAAATCGTTTGGGAATTACGAAGCTCGTGAATCAATTCCTATCGGGGAGGATCAAAATCGGGTGTCAACAACATTTTATTTAAAAAAAAACATTTTTTTAATTAATTGTAAAAATCTGTTTTGAAAAATAAAAAAGGAAAATAAATCGATTTTGAAGAAAAAAAATAAAAAAACGGAAATACGTGTATTAATTAAATTTGAATTGATTGATAATAATTATTAATTAGCATAAATTTAGGAGATTCAAACTAATTAGGAATATTTGTTTTCCTTAATTCACTCTAATTTGTTAAAATTAATTAAAAAGTCTTATTTTATCCATTTTCTTCAACGTTTCTCTCTCTGCGTTTTTTTTCCAGAATTGTTGTCACTGACGAGTAAATCAAGTTATTTTTTTGTTTGAAAAATCTTGATTTGGAATATTTTTTTGTGTTAGAATATGAATTTGGATGTCAAAGGTGTACAATTTGGATACCAATTATAAGTCAGAGTTGGTTCATGAACTCTAAATTAGTAGTATGATTTCTTTCTAGTTAATAAGACATTGTAAAATCATAAACTCTAAATGTTGAATCCAATTTGTATGCATTTTGTATATAATTGTTATCCCGAGAATTATTATAGTCAATGTGTTATTTATCTTTAGAATGCTGTATCCATTTGGAATGCAGTCTGTATATAACTAGTATCCTGCGATTACAATAGTCAATCTGTAATTCATATGTAGTTGGTATCTTTTTGGAATAAAACCGTGGATATTATATATATCAAATACTTAAAGTTGTAACAAACACAAAAATATCGTTCAAAAGTTTTAAAAAACTTATAATTCTAGAAAGTCTAAGGTGCAATCACCTATCTCAAATTTGATCTTCGTGATCTTGGTGTGGGATAATTACTGGAATCCGGAGCATGTTCTTTTGCTATGCGGGGTCCACCAAATTTGCTAGCAACAGTGCCAGTTACTTCACTCTCATTGGTCGCGCCATCATCATTCTTTATTTTTCCATAATGCCATATGATTGTGGCATACCTTTGACGATGGTACTTTGCATCGATATCAACAGAACGCTCAAAAACTCCATTACTGATGTATTCAGCAAATAGACATGTGTACAAACCACAATCACTGAAAACATTTGAAAGAAAAATTATTTTATACCATTTTCATACCAATGTTAAAAATTTAAATACATTAATGAAGAAATTGAAAAAGAAACCTTCCTATTAGAAAAAATTCCAATTTCATATCAATATTAGTCATAATTCATATAAACAGAGTAATTTAAAAATTCATACCATTTGCATATCAATTTAACAATTCATACCATTGGGCTACTGATATCAAACCAATTTCATACCAATGTCAAAGCACAATTCATACCATTTGCATACCAATATTATATTACATTTCATATAATATCCGAAAATCATATATTAAAGTCAAATTCATACAAATATTATTCACATTTCGTACAAGCTTCACCCAAACAAAAGTATCGAAACAACAATAAGCATAATGTGATATTTTTAGCAAGAAAATCACTAATTTGAATAATGTGAAATTAAATTAAATATAATATTTACCCTAACAACTTTTTTGCCTTTTTTGGATATTGGAATTTCTGATTCCTTTTTTTTTTTTTGTTCTTCTTGTTGATGGTTTTGAAGATTGACCAACTTCTACATTTGTTGCTTTTTTCTTTTTTATTTCACTAACAAAATCAGAATTCGAATCAAAAGGGGTTTCTACAATTTTCCCTTTCCTCTCCTTTCCCTTTTGATTTGCGGGACTCACCCTTTTCTTTGCTTCATTTTTTTTCTCATTTTGATCCTTCGATTGAGAGGAACCACACTTTGCAGGAATTTCAACATTCTTCGTGTGTAGATCTCTTCCCACCATTAAATCATATAAATGTGGAAGATTTCTACTGATTTTCTTTTTGAATGAAGAAGACGAACGTTGAAGATGGTGAGAGGGAAAAAGTTAGTTCTCTGTAAAAGAGAAATGTGGGGGTGAGGGGTGAGGGGTGGGGTTTGCGTGTGGGTAAAAGAGGAAGGTGGGGGTTGTTGTGTGAAATCTGGAAAAAAATCCTTAAAATGGTGTAAAGATAATGACAATTGATTCTCTAATATTAATGTTATCCCTAAAATGGTGTAAGAGATAATGACAATTGCTTCTCTAATATTAATGTTATTTCTCTTACTTATTACTTATAATGTAATTATAAAAATAATAACTAATTAATTAAATAAAATAAATTAAATTATAAATTAAAACTAATCTGTTAATACTTGTAATTAAACTGTTATAAATAGTAATATAAAAAAAGTACATCTAAAGGCTGTAATATTAAGCCTTAACTAGATATATGGGGTGATTTTTCCATATTAAAATGGGTTGAAATAGAAATCAGATTGGGTCATGACTCGCCCAAATTTATTTTGGGCTCAACTGGTTTAAAAACGGGTTGGGTCATGACCCGCATAATTATAGTAAATTTAGAACCATAATTTAAATTTCAGCTCAAGAAAATAAAATTAAAGTTACAAATGGATAGATAAATATAAACTAGATAGTAATTCATACCTAAGAACATACAATACATCAATGCAAGTAAAGAGCCTTAAAATGGGTTGAAATTGGAGATTAAATTAGGCTCAATTGAGGTTTCTTTTAAATTAGGTTAAAGATTGAACAGGTTGAGATTTGACGTAATTCAAATTATCTTAAGTCCAACGCATAAAATTATGAACGAATTGAACGGGTTACACTTTTATATATTTGAGTTCATTTTGACACTACTGACTGTGAAATGTTTGATGGGCTTGGGCCATTTTTGTAGGCTCATGTCTCTACTAACTACAAGGGCATAACAAAAATTTCTAAATAACATTTGATGAAATTTACAGTTAGGCTACCCATCCAGTTGAACAAAAAGTGATTTGGAAAAAGATATCTGGAGTAAAAAAAAAAGTACAGTACAAATACATTATCACAGTCCCTGTTTTGTATTAATTTTTCTGTTTTCTTTTTTCTTGGACCTTAAATGAAAATCTATACCGTCAAATGGGCATTAGAATTCAGGATCTGATCAAGTTGTTTTAATATATTTGGGTTTTGAGGTAAGACTCAATTAATGTGGTTACCTATATTAGTGTGTGAACAGTGTTATACCAAAATTTGGTACATCATTATTCATCAACGTCATTAATATTTGTCAATATCTTAGGGGTCATTTGGTTTGAATATGCGTTATGATCGGATAAGTTATGCTGGGATAAGTTATATTGAGATTAGTTATGATGAGATTAGTTGTGCTGAGATAATTTCTTATTGAGTGTTTGGTTTGTTGTATTCAAAATAATATATATTGATAAATTTTAAGAACAAATTGTTTATTTACAAAATTACCCTTCACTTTATTTAATTTTTTTATTTTATTTAACATAAATATTTTTTCTTATGTATTCCCATGATAAGTACCATGTGTATTTAAAAATATAATTTTTTTCTTATTTAGCTTAAATATAGAATTTCCCTCTTTAGTTTGTTAAAGAGAAGAAAATTTATGAGAAATCAAAATAAAATAAACATAAAAATTAGTCAAATAAATTCACAAATAAAAATTATATTTATATAGTGTAATTTTTTAATAAAAAAATATGAATAATTATCATAAAAATAAGAATTTGTAAATATACATAAATGTGAAAAATGATTTAAAGGGATATATTTGTCATTTACCTATTTTATCTCGGGATTACTATATCACCCAATATGAGGGATAACTTATCCCGGTACTAATTCATAATCGTGGGATAAGTTATCCCAGGCTTTCTAACCAAACAAGGAAATAAAGGGTACTTAAAATTTATCCTGAAATTAACTCCCCTTATCTATTACACCAAACGACCCCTTATAGAATATAATGGATTGAAATTAGAGATTGAATATGAAAGAAATATTAATTTCCACCATTTTTGTGTAAAAATTATTGCCTCAAATGTCGTAGATAATGATCAAATCAAATTATAAAAATCTACATTTCTGTTTTTTTTTTTTTTAAATAAGTGCAAGATATATCCCAAACGTACGGTTAGTATTACGCCTCTTAACGCTCTCAACTCTGATTAGCAAAATCCAATCCCTTTGTCCAATTGCAGATTTTCACGCCCCACAATAGCATACCCACTTAGTTGTCACTTTCGTTTACAATAATAGCATGATTTCTATGGTTTTGCTTATCTCAATTTTGGATAACAATGGATTCCTCCAATACAAAATACATTTGTTCAGAGACCTACTACTGTTAACAATAATATGTCCACTAAAAAGGAGGAGCTTCTTTCCTCTGCTATGAAGAGGACTTCTGACTGGTATGTTCTATTTTCACATCAGAAGTAATTTCTCTCCTTATTATATTACTGAACTATTATTCTATTATAATAATCTTAACAGGATTTTCTCCCAAGAGATTCCAAGTGATGTAACTGTAAATGCAGGAGGAACCTCCTTTACACTGCACAAGGTGAGTTGTTCTCTCTGCTTTTGTCATAACTAATCTCTGCGCACAATCAAAAAAATTGTTGTTGGTTTAATTAGTAAAATTCCTAATTGGATTGAAATTATCGACCTTAGTCACATCTCAGTGTAATTATAACAACAATAATAACAAACTTAGTGTAATCGGGGTCTGGGGAGGGTAAGATGTATATGTAGACTTAACCCTAACTTTTAGGGGTAGAGAGGTTATTTCCAATTAGTCGTCGCCAATATGAACAAGCTCGCACTGGTGGAGTTAAGGCCTTGGTCACGCTCACACCTTGACTTTGTGTTTTGATGATTGATAAGTAAGATCAATAATGTATTAATTGTGATCCATGCAGTTCCCATTAGTTTCAAAGAGTGGATATATAAGAAAGTTGGTCTCAGAATCTAATGACGCTGATGTTTCCACGATTGAAATCCCTGATATACCCGGTGGAGGAGAGGCATTTGAACTTGCTGCAAAGTTTTGTTATGGAATAAATTTTGAAATAAGCACAGAAAACATTGCCTTGCTGAGATGCGCAGCGGAATATCTTGAGATGACAGAAGACTATGCAGTTGCAAATTTGGTGGAAAGAACTGAGGCCTACTTTAATGAAGTAGCAATTAAGAGTCTTGCTGGTGCTGTTACAATTTTACGTTCATCAGAAAACCTTCTTCCCATTGCAGAGAAAGTAAAATTGGTGAGCCGATGCATAGACACAATTGCATATATAGCCTGCAAGGATAACCAATTCTCCACATCAGGTAGAGCAGAAGCTGGTATCAACGGATCCACGTTTTCAAACCTGAAGCCTATAGTTGACTGGTGGTCTGAAGATATAACCGTCCTTAGAATTGATTTTTTCCAAAGGGTTCTGATTGCAATGATGGCAAAGGGATTCAAGCGGTATGCACTTGGACCAATATTAATGCTCTACGCGCAGAAGTCTCTCCGAGGTTTGGTGAGGCCTTGTACTATAAAATCTTGATGAATTGGTTTAAATTAAATCGCTATGCTTATAGTAACTTTTTGTTTATTACAGGAAATATTTGGAAAGGGAAGGAAAAAGATTGAACCAAAGCAAGAACATGAAAAAAGGGTTGTTTTAGAAACCATCGTTAGTCTTCTGCCAAAGGAGAAAAATGGATTGTCGGTTAGCTTTCTGTCAATGCTGCTCCGAGCTGCAATATATCTGGAGACCACAATTGCTTGCAGGCTTGACCTGGAGAAGAGGATGGCATTGCAGCTTGGACAGGCTGTATTGGATGATCTGTTAATTCCTTCATGTTCCTTCACAGGGGACACCTTGTATGATGTTGAAACCGTGCAGCGTATTATGATGAATTTCCTTGACAGTGAAGAGGGAAATCGATTAGGAGATGAAGAGTATCATGTGTCTCCTTCATTAAGTGACATGGAGCGGGTTGGAAAACTTATGGAAAATTACCTTGCTGAAATAGCCTCTGACCGTAATCTGTCTGTCACAAACTTCATTAATCTTGCTGAAGTCATCCCAGAGCAAGCAAGGATCACTGAAGATGGGATGTACAGGGCCATTGACATTTATTTGAAGGTATGCACAAATAACATTACCTGATTAGTTTTAAGTTCATTTGTGCATATTTACGCATACAAGCAGCATTTCATCAATATAGGATTTCAAATGGGAAAAAACTATTGGTCCTGACTGCTACATGGTAATTGCCACGCTAAATTTAATAATTTCCTTAACAATGTACCTCCTGGTGCTAGCATGATAGTCTCCATTTATTAGGGGTACGCATCTGGACCTCTGAAGCTTCTGATTATGGGCCTAATTCAGACTGATATGCTTTTTGGGAATAAACATAATTTGGCATGCTTATACTGTTATACATATTGAGTTTAAGTTCTATACATCCTAACCTTTACACTCAATACCATGTGTATAAGCATGGTATATAAGAATTTGGCATGCCTATATTCTTGAGTAATTCTCAAAAAAAAATACTAGTCTCAGTGAACAGACCACACAAATAACATCTTTCTAGCCGCCTAAAGGAAGTATCCAAAGATAAGATAAGGCTATGCGCACACAAGCTAACTTCAGGTATGCAGCTAGTTCTCAAGCGATTCCTTCGGATCTTAGGTGCGACCTTAGGGAGCTTGTTTTGGCAGCTACTCTCTTATAGGTATGTGTCCTGGTTTCCGAGTTCTAGTTCAAGGCAGGGCAGGACGGGACTCACGGGGGTTGGGGGGAGCCTTTCCCCAGGGAAAGCCTAATAAGACTCATTCTAATACTTGAGTTCAAGCCTATGGGACAGATGTTATGAAACTTAAATCCATGCATGTATTTCATATAGGGTATCTCCTCCTAAAGAAGAAGCTTGTATATGTGTTCATAGTTGTGCAACTTGCACCCCTGCTGTTACTTTTTCTAAAGATGAGGGTAGAATCAATAGGTTTTCAGAGTAAAAGCTCTAAATCCTATATCTGCTGAGTTACGTAATAACAAGATATCAACCATGTACCCCATTTGACGATCTTCACCTATCATGTCGTCAGTACAACAACTATATTCTTGAGTAATTTGTTGAACTTGATCAGAAAGTTTAAGCTTTCAAAATGCAGATTAAAAAGTGTGGAACCCTTGATCCAAGCTAACATGCTCTTATTGTTGAATTGTGTGACCATCCTAATTCTTAAGTAAAAGCGTGAACTACTAGAGAGTACATGAGCACACTTTTATTTGCTTAATTATGTCTTTAACACTATGGAGACGTGTTTAATATGTTATTGTTGTTGCAATTTGAAGGCACATCCAGCTCTAAGCGACATCGAAAGAAAAAAGGTTTGCGGTGTTATGGACTGTCAAAAACTATCTCGAGAAGCTTGTGCTCATGCTGCTCAAAATGATAGGCTCCCTGTTCAAACAGTTGTGCAAGTACTTTACTACGAGCAGCAACGTCTTCACGATGGGAGCCAGCTTGTAGCAACTGAACCTCCTGCTCTTGTTCCTTCCAAAAGGGATCATCAGTTCTCTACTAACCCAGTTTCAGACGAGGTCTCAAGTCTAAAACAAGAAAATCAGGAGCTGAAATTTGAGCTGCTGAAAATGAAGACGAAGTTGATAGAAATTGAAAAACCAAATTCAAACACATTAGCCACAAGCAGCCCTTTGGTCATTACTCATCCATCTGCTGGTAAACCTCCTTTGCCAAGAAAATCTAACTTCATGAGCTCAGTATCGAAAAAGCTTGGAAGATTTATTCGAGCGGATGGACTCATGCAAGGCAAAGCCCGAAATAAACCAAGTAAAGATAGACGACATTCCATATCGTGATTTGAGCTAAGCTATATTTGCATTATTGTCTTAATATGGTACATATTCGATTTTTTTCATTTAATCATGCAAGTTTGTATGGTAAAGTATATATTTTGTCGTGCTTTATCCAGAAATATTATTTATGAAAGATTGTAATATTTGATTTCTCTTATATACCATGAAGAAAGAAAGATTTGCAATCTTGACATGTACAAGCAATAAAATACCGAAGTTGTAATTTTTGTACGTCTGAGGTTGGTTATCCAAATTACAGGATTCTTATGTTTACATCCAATTCACTTGGACTAAAGCGTAACATTTGGAAAATACTTATATGAACTAATTGTTTACACTAAGCCTATAAATATACAATATATGTTTTCCATATAAGCTTTTAGATTAAATCATTAAAATAACTATATATTATATTTTCGCATCAACATAGTTTGCCACTTGACTATGGTAACATAATTTTGATCAAGTGAAACACTAAGCGTTAACATTTATTTTGCCGTGTAACTTTCTTTTTCATTTTTCGAATTTTAACTTTGGACTAAATAAAATGTTGCAAGTATTGTTCAGTATAAAAGAAGTACAATGGTAAAAGGCACTAAAAAAGGAAAAGAAATGACTGAAGAACAAGGATGAGCAAATCCATGTTGTATTGCCAATACAATATTGGTAATATATATATATATATATATATATATAGTTGAATTATAGATTAAGTTTTTTATAATTAAAATTATAAATTAAGGTGAAAATATACACTCTCCTAAAATTCGAAAGATGTCACGTAAATTGACACATTAAAGATATGCATATTGTATGTGTCCTAAACTGGAGCATAGTTTACCATCTGAGGGACATGATGGTACTTATTCTCCTTAAACAAAGGGTTCCTTGCAGGCTCCTGTACCACATTGCCAAATTAATCTCTATTCACTTTGCATGTTGTGGATGACATAAGCCCAAAGAAAAAGGAATCCAACACATCAACTTTAAATCCAAAAGAAAAAGAAAGTAGAAGTGTACTAATAAAGTATACAATATGGATAGATAATTGAAGAGAGAGAGAGAGAGAAAGATAAGGAACTAAATTAAATGATGAAATATAAATAACAAAAATGACCTTAAAATCTCTTGAAGAGGCAGGCCATATCTATATCTATATTATAGCAAGAGCCAACAGTAGTACTCAATAACTTTTAATTGTCCCTTGTAATAATTTCATTCAATAATCTGTAACCATTCATTACTTTGAAAAGTGAAAATAGACATATGTGCTGTTTTTGTTAGGTAATTTGGATCTAGTATCAAAAGCCACTTAAATTTTTGGATCCATTTTTCCAGGGATGTGGGACTTAAAATCATAATTTTGTGAGGACAACAATGTCAAATCTAATGAACCAATATTCCACTTAATTAGAGCTGGCATAGACCAGTAGCTATTTGACAACTTGCTTAGCCAACTTGCATATAAAAATTTAATCTAAACTAAATTGAAAGCAGACTAGTTGGATTGGCCCTACTTCTTTTTCCCATCTTATCCTTGCCACAGTCTTGGAAAACAAATACTCTATTGCACGTTGAAAATAATAGAATGGTGTGGTTAATTTGGTCCATGATTTAAGATAATTAATCTCAATGTATAATTTATCATAATTGATAAAATGTTTAATTGATTAAGTGGTATTAATTATATAGTATATTCATTATTTGTTATTGTATGCGTGATGAAATGTGAAATAAAAATTTATTGATATAGTAACAATTTCGGGAAATTTGCAAAAGCATGTTGTTGAGTAAATCAGTCCAAAATATTTTTCTACTATTGTCAGCTATTAATTAATTATGTGGGACTTAGTTCGCAAATTATCTTTTTCTTGAACTAAGTTTCACGTTAGATGTGGTCTATCGCCACAATTCAGGAGTCAATTTTTGAGATTGTGGATGGCGACCGAAACCCGCAACTATCTTTATCTTGTATGTTTACACCTCTGAGCTTGTGAGGGGTAGTAAACCGAAACCCACACCATCATCTACCTTTGTCATGTTCATCCCATTGAATCAGAGCTTGTTCTGATATCAATTATTAAACTAAGTAAAATACACTTAACATATTGTAATATTATTTACTCTTAACTAACCCGCATGATTTTTCCTAAAAGATTTCAAATCATCATTAATATATCCTACTCCTCATATGTAGTTACTCAATCTTTTCAACTACTCCTAATGAAAATTTATTCCATACCTAACGCAAACAAATTTAAGCACGAGGGTGGCCTCCTCAAAAGAAAATAAAAAAATATTGAAGGTGTTATTAATGTATGTATGTACAAGCTACTATTACCTATATTGGGTTTAGTTTTATGACAATGTAAAGAATGATGTGACGACGTTGTAGAGATGATCAAACCAAATTATAAAAATCCTCATTTCCTGTTAATTTTATCTTTTTTGGTAATAAGTGCAAGAAATATCCCAAACATACAGGTTATATGAGTTTAAGTGTCTTTTACTATTTTATATTTTTTTACATTTTGTCCTTATAATTCACAATAATATATAAAACTTGTTTTTGATTGATAAATTTCATACAATATTTTTTCTTAAAATTCGTGTACATAACTACGACCAATTCAAATACATTCGGAGAAACATGACTATTTAATGTATGTTTAATTAAATATTAATATTTAGAAGTAAAAAAAATAAAATAGTACTAGTCCGTAGTATCTTTCTTTTATATATGAAGTCTGCGTATGCACCAAGAAGCTTGGAATTTGTCGTGGTTGGCCATAAATATATAATAGAAATTATGTCTTCTCTCTAGACTCTATTTAATGAAATGAAAAGGAAGTGTGGTGATGTCCGTGTCACAAATATTTCTCTTGCCTCTTTATTTGGATATTATATATTGACTTATCATATAATAATATAACTACAACTAGTATTTAATTCCTTGCCCCCACCCCCACCTAATATTTCATACCCATATTCCCAATTCTTTCAAGCCCATGTGGCTTTGTTTGTTCCGCTTGGAACACAATCCCTTTCCTACCCATAACAATATCTTTGCATTTCACCCTTAAATAACGTCGTGTAGTGAATGAGATCGTTTTTATCTTAATTAAAGATATTAAGTTTGAGTATGAAAAATCGTTAATAGGGAAGATCAAGAATTGTCGAGCTTCATTATTCAATAATTATTGTTCTAGATTACGGAGGTTCTTAAGGAAAGATAAATGATAATACAATTAAGGTTATTAATATTATTGTTGAGTAATATACATGATCTAAAGTGGAGGTAATAATTGATGGTTGATTGATCGATTCAGAATTGCTTTTAATGTGTTATTCTCTTTCCAAGAAGAAGGGAGCCAAAACGAAAAATGAAAGAATTATCGAGTTCACATGGAAACGATCATGAGAGAGGAGCTAGGGATGGAAGTATAATGCCAAAGCTTCAAAGTTCAAACTATATTATATAAATTTAATGTACTATATGCTAAAATTATAGACACAAAACACACATTGGGTTACTAGGGACCAAGTCTATATTATATAAATTTAATGTACTATATGCTAAAATTATAGACACAAAACACACATTGGGTTACTAGGGACATGACTTGGTCAACCACTTCGATAATCATTCAAAAAAAAATCATTTTTCTACTCATTAAACTATTTCTTGTAATCAAAAGAATTGCTCAATATTATATACTAAAAAAAATAGTTATAAAAAAAACTCCACTTTAGTTTTGTGTTAGTTGAATAATCATCATTCGTGAAGAAAACTCCCCACTAAGTAGGAAGAATCCTCACTCATTAATCGTGAGAAACGGCGAGTAGCATGCATAAATGTCTATTATGAATTAATTAATTAATTAATTTAGAGATTAGATTCCTTTTATACATACCTTTGTTGCTGTAATTTATATTATTGAAGAAGTCCATGTTAACTTAACATTCTCCACAACAAGTACCGTATTTATTGAAGATTTATTTTATTAAATTTATTTTAATATTTTAAATTTAATCACTAGTACTTTATGTAAATTTAATAATAAAGCCTATTAATATATGATTAATTATACATATGATCAAACACATAATTATTATTAATATAACAGATAAAATAATAAATAATTTTAATATATTTTTATTTAGTAGGCGTTTGGCCATGCGATACCATATCACGATATTATATCGTGAGATGGAATCAGCGTTTGGACATGCGATGTTACGCTGATTCCATCTCATGATTCCATATCATGAGATGTGATTCCATATTCTCCAAAAACCATGCTAATTTCATATCATGATTTGAGATATTTTAATACAAAAATTGATCCACAAGTTAATATTTTGTTAAAACAACCCTACATGTATATCTACTAACCATTTATTTCATATGTAAATAAATTTTATAATCACATCATTACTTTTTAAAATTTATTATTCTCACCGACATAAAATATATTATTGACCAACAAATGGCTCAAAGTAACAATGTTGGTTCGTCTTCTCGGTCACATGATCGAGAAATGCAAGTTCAACGTGAGGAGATTGTCCGTACTATGTGGGAGGATTATATTAAAGATTAGTACACTACAATTTATATTCAAATTTTCTTTTATTAAATTAAAATTAGATGAAACAATTACTTAAGTGGAGAACAAATAGCTTTGTAAAGTAATAATTTATTATGCGATTTTATAAATTTTTGTTTATTTGATAAGATTGAATGAACAATTGAGGCTATTTTAATAGTTTTACAACTTATGAGATTTTTATGTTTATGAAAAAATATACAATACAAAAATTTCATATCACATGTCCAAACAAAACTTCAATTTCATATCATGATTTCATATCACATGACCAAACGAGCCTATAATATTATTCTTATATACTCTATCAAATATTTACCGCTGCTATTGAATCATGCTTTTGCTTGGATGCTTGGAGCAGCATGATTCTGCATGAATTAGAACATAGCCCAAGAATTATGCTTAGTGGGACCATTGATTTTGCAACTGCGGCGAGGCGCAGGCTGCTTGCTTTGTATAACACTAAAGTCTTCTCATTCATGAACCTCCCCTTTCCTTTTTTTACAATATTAGTATTATATACATAATCTTCTTTTTCAATAAACAGCTACGTATGAGATTTCTCCAACGTTTCTTTAATTTTTTTTATAATAGTACTTAATAGAGATTAGGCCTATCTATGATGTGTGCATTGGGTGTTATATACCTCCTTTAATTAATTGATCAAAGATGTATTGTACCTAAGCTATTTGGCATAAAAAAAAATAGGAATAAAATATAATTTACACTTACCACTATAAAATTTATGTAAGTTATACCATTTATAATTAAGTTTCCTAGCTCATAATTTACACAGGGCATTAAAATTCCTTGGGTTGAGGTACACCACTCAAATTTCTAAAATAATTATTTACTATATAAAGATCTTTTATAATAAGTTGCAGGCACAATATGGTTTCATGGACACAAACGTCTTAAACCCCTCAGAACTGGAACGAACGGATGGAGAACGAGAAATGAAAAATTGGTGGATCCCATTTTCACGAGATAATATCTCAGATAGTCATTCAATTATGAATATAGAAAGTTACATAAATTTGATTTTTAATTTAAAAGTCACTCAATTATAAACTTACAAAAAAATCACTCAGCTATAAATATTTTACTTATTAATAAGTCACACAAACGAGCTTAAGATACTATGATAAAAAATAAAAAAATAAAAAACATGTATCTTAAATCTAATGATTAAATTAAATTAAATTAAGAAGAGAGAAAGACAAAGGAAAAAGAAAAGGGACAATGCCAACACGAGGCTGACACAGACCGTACTCCTTCATTTCAATTGCCTGACACCAACAAACTGCAAATTTCTTGCTTCCTTTCTTCCCGGCCCAGGTCCCACTTTTTTACTCTTCTTAATTTTAAATTAAATAAAGAGAAATAATTTTTATATTAAATAATATTTTTAATATAAAATTAAAATTTCGATCACACTATTGAATTTTGATTAGAAGAGATTTGATTTTATAGTTCATTGCAACGTTTTTCTTTGTACTGACCTTAGAAATTCTTTTATTAAATTTGTAATTTTCATTTGTATTGTAGATTTGCCTCTACGCTCCCTTGTTTGTCATCCTTGTTTGTTACTCTTACGGAGAAACACACACATATATACTCACTATGTCCAAACAATACTTAGTCTATTTTATGAAATTAATGAATAATTTTATATTTAATTTTAATTTATTCTTTATATTAATTATATTTTTTAATGATATTATATTTATTATATTTAAAAAATGATATAGTAAAATTACCTTACTATTTATAACTTTTTAAGTAATGTGCGAAGTTAATAGTGAACAAATATTATTGAATAAAGTACAGTATACTTCAAATTTGATTCTTCTTTCCCAATCTCATCTCATTGAAGTAGTTGTATACTCCCTTAGTTTTTCTTACTTAATCGTATTTTATTTTCGACAACCAAACTGTTTATATTTTGATTAATAATTTTTATCATATTAATATAATAAAGTTATAATTTACAATATTTTCATCTAATTTTCAAATATTATAATTTACTTTTAAAATATTAAATTAATGATAAAGTAATAAATAAAAAATATGGATTACTCTTAGAATAGAATAGTAGTATTAGTACTACGCCTCTTAACGCTCTCCAAAAGCCGCCTCTCTCTCTCTCTGTCTTCGATTCGCAAAATCCAACCCTTATTGTCCATTTGCAGGTTTTCACGGCCCACACTAACATACCCACTTGCTTGTCCCTTTCATTTACAATAATAACTCCATTTCTAATGTTTTGCTTACCTCAACTTTGGATAACTACGGATTCCTCCAATCAAAATATACAAATGTTCGACCTACTTCTTCTTGGATATATCAACCTCTCTTATATACGTGGGTAAGTCAATTATGTTGACTCTTGGGGGGGGGGGGGGGGGGGGGGGGGGGGGGGGGGGGGGGGGGGGGGGGGGGGGGGGGGGGGGGGGGGGGGGGGGGGGGGGGGGGGGGGGGGG
>JAJOOO010024111.1:0-15641 GCA_029582685.1 Solanum piurae
CAATGAGAAATATGTAGAAAGGAATCAAGGGTAAACAAAAAAGGGGCCAGATTACCAAAACGCCCCCCCCCCACCCACCCACACACACACAAAGGATAAACTTGTCTTCACAATTAAAATTAATAAAGCAGTTACAAATCAAACCAATCAAAAACACTAAAAACACCTACATTACAAAAATACCCCTAAGCAGCAAGTAGGCATGTTGATTTGCTTCTTGCTTGAGCTGGTTAACTGCCTCTTATAATATAGTAGAATATAAATATATATAAAATTAGATTTTATCAAATATGAATTGGATAAAATAATTCTAATCTTTGTTTACTCTTTTTCATTCTTTATTAGAAAATGGCTAAAAATATCATTGAACTATCTGAAAAGGTTTTAATATGCTCATCATTCATCTATTTGAATTGGCTTACCATGACAAAATAAATATATTATATTTGAACTGGCTTACCATGACAAAATATAAATACCTGTATTTTATCAATATTTGATCATATTTCTATAAGCTAACAATAAATTGAAATTCAAATTTATCCAAGTGAAATACAAGTCATCCAATTACTCACCGAAATATGGATAAATAGACTAATTTTTTATAAATATGATCTGAAACTGTCAGCTCTTTTAAATCGATAAAGAAGCTAGTATTTGAAAAGGAATAAAAAAACACTTATGTTATAGATATATAAATTTTTTTAACAAATGTAAAATCAAGCAGACAACTTGTAAGTAGCTTAAGCACATAGTTTGCAAACAATTTTAAAAAGTATTGTGGCTCCTTTTTGAAAAGTCTTGCAATAGCTTCTTTTCTTTTACGAATAGGAAGCCAATTCAATTCATTTGTACATCAAATTGAAGAAAAATACAAAAAATAAGAGCACAACTTTAGTACTATGATATATGGTCCAACTTCCAAAAAAAAACTCATTCTTGTTTTAAAAACATCAAAATCATCATCATGTATATACAACTTATACATAGCAATATTTCAGTATCGAATAATATAATTATGCATATGTGTATGTAGGAGTGTCCCCTATAACATAGAGCACAAAAAGCATTTTTTCAGTCTGATGTTGTTTCACAATCCTTGCCTTCTCTATGTCTATCAATAACTTTCCATCAGACAATCATATAAAGTATACAAAAGAGTGCCTTCAATTTAGAAGACCTTGAGATCAACCATTGCGAGAAACTGGTGAATGCCCGAAAAGAGTGGCATTTACAGACAATCCCGTCTCAGAGAGTTGCAGATCATTAAGCAAGACATTTGTGCTGACAAAAATATCCCTTCTTTTTCCCCCTAAATTTCCTCAACACAAATAACCCCCACAACCTAAAAACACTCAAATAAAAAAATTAACCTTGAACACACTCACGCCCAAAATAAATATAAACCAAAAACAAAGCCGAACTGCACATTTCAAAATGGAAATAGAATATATGGAAAATCCAATTGTGCCACCGTGGCTGGAATTGCCGTCAGAGATTACATCAATGATACTACATAAGCTTGGGACTATAGATATATTGAAGAATACCAATAAAGTGTGTACAACTTGGCACCAATTGTGCCAAGAACCAGACATGTGGCAGGTTATCAAATTGCAAAATGCCGACACCGACGATTTCTGGGACAGTAAGGATGCCTTGGAGAAGATATACCGTCCAGCTGTGGATCGTAGCCAGGGTCAATTAATTGATATCAGTATTGAGTACTATGGCATCGAAAATATGCTCAATTATGTTGCTCAAAGGTTCCATTTTTTAAACCCTAATTTCAAATGTTGCATATCTATTTCTAGTAATTAACTATGTATCTTTTCAACAGATCACCTCAGCTCAAACGTCTTGAACTCATATGTTCCTATAATGTCTTCGGCAATTAGTTGAGTGCTTCAGTGAAGAAGTTCCCGTTGTTGGAGGAACTGTAGAGAATAGCAGAAGAAAAGTATAATTCGAGAAGTTTTCTGATAGCCCAAGATCGTTAACTAAGATCGAAAGATTCAACTAAAGAAGAGAAAGCTAGAAAGGAGAACTTGTTTATTGAAGAAGACTATTTTATTTGAGTTGTTCTTGGTTTTTTCTTTTGTTAATTACAAATGCCTAATGTCATCCCTATTTATACTTGTATAGGGATGCTTCTAGAAACTAATCTAGATACATCTACAAGAAATATTTAGATATCCTTATCTTCTAACTATGTAACAAGAATTTAGATATTTCTATATTTTATTATCAATATCTAATTATCTAGAACATCTAGATTTTTCTCAAGTACAAAATATCAAAGATATTTAACTCTACAAAATTCTGGAAAGTTCTACTAAATATCTAAGATATTTTTTGTACCTCCAAAAAATCATCATTATTTTTCACAGGAACTGCACCTTTGCTACATCCAAATCACTAAACAAGGCATTGAAACTATAGGCCGTTCTTTAAAGTCGTTTAAGTTGAAAAACTAGATCTATGGATATGAAAAATACGATGGAGAAGCCATAGCAATTGTAGAGAACATGCCTGAACTGCACCACCTTCAACTCCTTGGAAAAAAGATGACAAATGAAGGATTGGAAGTTATTCTTAATGGTTGTCGTCACCTTGAATCACTTGATCTACGACGATGTCTTAATGTCCATCTAGGAGGCGATGTAGGGAAGCGATGTTCTCAACAGATCAAATATCTTAGACACTCTCGGGACCGCACCGAAGATTTTGGGTTTGGTATTGAAATGCACGATTTTGAATCATTTGATGAGGATACCTATGAGCAAAATTCTTGGAAGTGTGAGCACATAAATTCTTGGTAGTGTGAGCGCATAGAAGGATATTTCTTATAATAATGAAGTCGATGCTAGGAGCTAGAAGGATACGCTCATAGGCAGATAATTCACTGGCTTTCTAATCATCGACCTCATCTCGGATGATGATGATTATTATGAATTTTTTTATGCCAACAACTATTCTAATGAAGATGAGATGCTCTTCAAATGTTGAGGCCCTCTATCTTGTTGATGGTAAATTGCATCAATCCTTTAATTTCCTAATTGTCCTTTTTCTCTTTGTCATATAATGAAGTATAATTAGTTGATTGGTTTGTTAAGCCCTAAGAATATGTTAGAACAACTGAACAAGATTAATGATAAAAATATAAGGAATCCAAAACAAAACTTGCTTGGCTTAGAGGCACGTTAATACGTTTCTTGAAGATAGTTGGAGTCTCTCCCACGAGCAATCAGAAGAATAAATAACAAATCTATCTTCGGGATTAAACTAAGCCACAAAACAAGTAGCATTCAATAATGTTGCTCTTCTATTCTTGAATGAGTGATTTCACCTTTTGATTAATGTCTCACAAGTGTTTTTCAAGGGAAAGTAATTTTTTTGAGTGCTTATCTTTTCAACCAAAAGAAACTCGCTTTATAGGACAAAATTTTGGAAGAAAAAAGGCTTTAATTAAATTGTATTTATTATACGTTCATGAATTAAAAAAGAAAAACTTATCTTCCAAAAAAAAACCATAACGTAGAATAAAAAAGCCTCTTTCAAAAAATCATATAACGTAGAATTAAAACAAAATGAATGTGACAACTCACATTCATGTATTTTGTTATTTCAAAACTTTTAACAGATGAATTTGTTTCAAAATTAATTGAAACACTAACTCTTACAATCCCCCACTTGTTTGAAGAAATTTTTATTTTTGAAAAATTCAAAAACATTTTGAGACATTAATCTAGCAACATGCATCAATAATGGTGTCTTTTGGACTTGAACCATTAGCTAGTGAAGACTTTCTAAATCATTGACTACTTAGTGAATAAATCTTGAACTAAGTGGTTCATTGAATGAAATAGAAAAATACTCCACACATATCACTTTGTTCCGATGAAAATCAAAATCCTTTGACACCTTACGACCATGTGTCCTGAATCCTTTTAGTCAAGTTCTTTAAGATTTTCCTGTTAAAATCTTATTGAAGCGACCTCCACTTCGCACTTAGTGCGGTGAATTCATCAAGAGTAACTTTGCATACTCCGACCAAATAGTCTATGAATTTCATTAAGAGAAATTAATCTCATCCTCATTTACAACAAAGTATCGGTAAATCTATCAAGAGTATTCCTACACACTTCAATCGAAATCGATTTATAGACTTATTAAGAGAATATAATTTCATCCTTCTCTTTAGCAGGAATATCGAAAAATTTTATCAAGAGTTTTCTTACTTACTCCAACCGAGATCAGTCATATAAATTTATTAAGAGAAAAGAATCTCAATCATTCACATCTACTTATTTCATTTTATTTGAAAATGGGAATTTTATTGATGTGCGCACTTCACAATTGTAACTTTACTTGTTTTTCCCTTTGAACCCAAGATTACATCATTAGGTAGGGTTACCCTAAAGTACAATTAATTTACAATAGGATTTATTCCCATCCCATTACAAGTTTCCACCACCAACTCTTTGCCTAACCCTTCAGACAAAGGATCTGCTAAATTAAATCTGGACTTCACATATTGAAGTGATATCATGCCTTCCTCCAATAATCTCCTCACATGATTGTGTTTGAGACAAACTTGTCTCGACTTGCCATTGTACCAATCACTTGAAGCCCGAAATATAGCAGCTTGATTATCACAATAGATAGTTAAAGGTGGCACTGGCTTACTCCACAAAGGAATATCTATCAACATAGATCGCAACTAATCAACTTCTTCTCCAGCAGAAGACATAACTATAAATTCTGACTCCATGGTTGAGTGAGTAATACATGTCTGCTTCTTTGATTTCCAAGACATCGCTGCTCCAGCAAAAGTACAAATCCAAGCAGTAATAGATTTAGAGTCATTCGGATCAGAATTCCAAGTAGCATCTCTATAGCCTTCAAGAGCAGCTGGAAATGTAGAATAATGTAGGCCAACATTATTACTGCTTTCTTTGCTCCTGCTAGAATATATTGTAACAACATGATATGGTGACCTGAAGCCAACTGAAGATGTTATGGTTCTTCTTCTCTGCTTACTGCTAAGATTGTTGAGATGTGAAGTGTCGAATTCTAATACAAATACATAACACAGTTCAAGAGATTTTTCTGTTGTTTTTTGCCAATTTTTATTGCAGTGTGAAACAATTATCATAAATCTTGTGATTCAAAGATGGAAAAATTACATAATTAGGCAAACATGTGATATGTATAGTCCCTCATCTTTGGGTTAAGACTCAAAGTCATTCTTGAGTTTTTTCCATGGAGCACGTCCCTCATGTTTGCAATATTGGTGCAATTTTGGTCATCTCCTAAACTTTTGCTACACGTAGCTACAATTAGTGTTTTATAGTAAATTTCTCTCTTCTATCCCTCGCCTCTCACCGGACTCTCACTTGTCTCTCTCCCTCCTTCTGCCCTCTCTCGCTTGCCTCTCGCCTCTCTATTCCCTCTCTTGCTCACCTCCTCTCTCTCTAATACAAATACAAATGGAAACAATTGTTGATACAATTACAAATGGTAATTGTTAATTACACGTAACTTTTTCAGTGATGCAAAATACAAATGAGATTTTTCAATATAATGATACAGATGCTTGTCTATGATTCAAGGAAACATATGGTAACAAATACAGTTATACAAATCAAAGTGGTATTCATTGATACAAATCGTATTGGGATATAAATTGTATTCATTAATACAATTGATTTGTATCAATGATGACTACAACTTTTCTTTCAGTGGAAAGTGACCATAAAGGCTCATTGATAGAATGCTTTATAGCATTTTCACAGATAAAATTCTAAACTACCTGAAAACTTGGACTATGACTTGGTGGACTGGTCAGTGGTCAAAAGTACATGAGATACATGCAACAAGATAGGCTCTATAACAAGTGAGACGTAGACTATAGATGTAGCGGGAATTGCACCAGACATCACATCAAGGGGTTCAGCTCATATAATATATAGGATAACAAGTAAATACAGATACTATTAGAAACTCTAATGCTATTGAGTAATCAGGTAAGCGGAGAACTCCAGGAAAGAAACCTCCCTCCAATTCTTTCTTTAGAAAAGAAATGGAAGTAGGAGATAACACCTATTTTACCTGTGCAAAAAGTGGTGGGAGAGTTCAAACTGGTTTTCAACTTCAAATTTTCATAGAATAAAAAGATCAGGATTGCACAAAATGAATAGAAATTACAAAACATTAGAGCAAGCTTTCTTCCATGACTATTAGAGAATGAACATTGTTACTTAACATGAAGAACTACTAACAAGTCCTTGGACATTGACAAGTGCAATCCAAGCTTTTTCTGACAGCTCAAACCGGCCAGTTTCAAACATAAAGTTATAGATGTCAAGTATGTTGTGATTAATACAAACGATACGGGACTGAAGTTATCTATAAGAAAAGTCAACTGAAGCATGCGGAGAGGATCTTGGATAGCTTACGAGCTCCTGTGCCATTGTAACATAATCTGGAGACACATCACTCCCTTGAAATACAGCAACAATGTCAAACTTTTCTAGCACAATTGCATGCTTGAGCAAATATTTTACCAATGGCAGCACAGATCCATAAAAGTTGAGGATCTTGATGGTCTTCAGATATGGAAATGAGCCATTAAAATTATGTGACTCAAACCTCCTGGTCTGTTCGTCCTCATTTGTGTACCTTGACAGCAACTCCTGTAGGAAATAATTCACTATATTAACTTATTATTTTCCTTAGATGGAAGCAGGAAACCAAGGAGTTGATTGTGGATAAAATAAAAAGATGATGACTTTTCAATACAAGGAACATCTCAGTACATGCCAACAATAAAAAGATGTTTCAAAGCATCTAATCATTTATCCCCTCACATTAGGGTAAGGACTATCACTTGTTAAACATCTTTTACCAACAATTACAAAAAGTTTACTCATATAGTCTATTTGATAGTGGCAACATGAATCAAAGCAACACAAGCTGAACTATTTTATGAAGGAAAATAAATTGAGAGAACAAAAAAGTTCATCTGAGCGTCTAACAACAAAAAAAGAAATAATAAGCACACAACTACAAGAACAGATTTAACAAAGAGAATCATAAACTTTTGAGACAAGAAAAGCAGACTTCGAACAAAAATATGACTAAAGCTTTTTCACTTTCCTATGGGCTTAAATGGTATCCTCAATCCAGAACATCGTATTAGAAGCATTTGGGTGGACGGCTCTTTACTTATTGTGAATGTTCAAGCGAGTTGCAAAACCTTCTTGCGAATATGAACCTATTATTGAAAAGATTAAGAGTTGACTCATAAGTTGAGGTGACAGAGAAGCCAATTGTGTGGCTAATTCTTTAGTTGGATACAATCACCTAGTGGATGTAGAAAAAAACATTTTCAACTTTGACTCACTATGAAGAGAAGCTAGAGGGAACTTAAGGATTGACACATGGAAGCTCTTTTCCTTCATTATTGGAAGAAGCCAAAAGCTTATCTCCAATAATGCAACAAGATGAACTTCCCGGTTTGATCCTTCAGTCAGTTCACATGTTACTTATCTCACTTTTTCTCCATTTTAGTTCTTATGGAAGCAACGTACACGGAAGCAGCCACCACAAATCAGAAGCTATTGTTGAAAAGCTCATTAAGTACTCAAGCTAGCTATGCTTCAAATTGCAAATGGGAGTCCTTGTTCTGTTTAAACATTAAGGATTATCTCCTACACTTTTGTCAAACATTGAACCTCCTTAATCTTCTCTACGCTTGGGGATAGAACTGATACAAGTCTTACCTTTTTTTTAACTACTAGGAGGGTCTAAATTAAAAAGAAAATTCTGAAAAAAAATTTCACAAGTACTTGAGATGAGAAATGTTAAATATATCATCTTATTCATCCAGTAATAGTTGTTTGAAATGAATAACATGAAGTAACAAATATAAAGGTCTAAAAGAAACTTACTCCAGATTCAACATCGTACCAATCAATGACCAATGTCTCAAGATCCAGTGAACTCTGCAGAAAACAGCAAATTCCAGGGAAGTCCAACTGTTCAAATTCCACACCAAGTTCTAAGAACTTCCGGCTTGATGGTGGAAACTCCCACCCTGTCAACTCCAAGATGGACAAGCACTTGCAAACAAAATACACAAACCAAAATATGTCAAAACAAGAAAATATGACATAATAAATGAAATGGAAATTGTAGAATAATTCATAAAGATTATCCCAAGTAGTGGCACTATCAATGTTACTATACTGATGATTCACTAGCAAATAAAAAATCCCTAAAAAGGATATGAATTTTGATTAGTGAAGAGTATGAATATACCTCTATGCACCAGGATCCCAAGTTAAGATTCTCGACGTGGGCAACGCTGTGAAGAAGTTCCTTAAAAAACCTAAATTCCTTCTCCAAGTTTTGTTCTTCGTCCTCAAAATCAAAATCAAAACAAAGCACCGCAGTCACAAGTGATGCCACATTTATGATGCGTATCTCACTGCACAGCCCCAAAATTTGCAGTTTTTGAATGTAAGGGGCGAATAATTCGAGCCAAAGGTCATGATTCTCATTTTTATAGTCGCGTATAATCAATTCTCTCAACTTCCCAGATCTTATTTCCAAACGATGTATGCCCAAAAAATTTCCAATTCCAAGTACTCCAAGTTAGGGCAACCAGATAATACCTTTTCCATGACACCATTTGTGAATCTTATGTAAACAATTGAAAGAGAAACGAGACTACTCCAGTTAACATTGCCAAAAGGGTTCAACCGGCAGTTCCATAACACCAAGTTCCTCAACGATGCAGTTTTATATGCAAATTGAGGAAACTCATATCTTCGGTTATTGGTAAGAAGACCAAGTTCAAGATCTTCAATATTAGCAAGTCTAGTCGCAAAATGAACCCATATATCAACATCTTTAGCATAACGCTCCTCATACTTAAGACCCCACACTCTGAGTTTCCGAATTTTTTCGCAAGACCTCCAATAATAAATCTCTTTGTGGATAGAAACTAGGTAATCACGAGTGACATTTTCATTGTCACTAATCGGGAAGTTGAAATTGAGTGATGTTGGAACGAATTTCCAGAGAAACTGCCATCGTTCAGACAATACACAGGTTCTCACAACTTCTTTATTGTTCGGCAACATAGAGAGGATGTGAAGTAGGATTGAATCGGGTAAATCACTGAGTCGGTCTACTCCCACCATGAGTTCCTGCTGTCTTTCCATGGAGTACAACTACTAGTATGTCTTCAAGGTGGAGGGTTTGTAGAGGTGTTGATTGGGTCAGAGAAATCGGGCAAGTGCTATGTAATTTAGGCTGATTTCCCTGAAGCAAATATATAGTTGATAAAAAAAAACATAAATAGGGAATTTTTAAAGAACTATTACATATACATGAAAACATTAATTGATTATCAATTATGACATAAAATATTAACTTCTATAGCATGTTTTAATATACAGAGAAACAATCTACATAAATTACCTAAACAAGGATAATAATTAAAGATCAATTCCATTAAAATGGAAGAGATACTCAAGAATCCATAAATCCTCGTGTTCTTTCCTACAAATTTCATCACTTAAGTTAGTAGATACTACATTTCTTTAAAATGGAACTATAAAGAAACATACACATATTAGATCTATTTCAAACTGCCCAAGCTTGCATCACTTGATTAGTAGAGGAAAATCTCGGTTGTAAATGTAGTTTAGTCGTAAACTCATCAACATGTGAAGAATAAGAAATGTTTAGATTTGGAGAACTTATTCATACATATCGATATGTAATGAACCATTAAATTATTCTCAAAACATTGAGAACAAATTCACATGCTTACCACAAGAAGCAAGAGATAGGCATTACCTCTTTAAACTATTATATCCAAATTGTCATTAAAATTCACATATACTATTTTAATTGACACTTACAAAATTATTAATTACATACTTGTAACACCAATTTCACATACAATATCATTCTAGAGTTACAATTATTTGAAATTAGATAAAGTATTTCTTTATAGTTATTCAACTCCATTTTCCTATATGTTGTGCATATCTTTTTGGTTTGCATTTGCAAAAAGAATTGAGAGATATGACATGATGACTGATTTTATTTTCAATATGAAAGTTTTTTTTCCTGTTCTCCTAAAAAAGAAATATGTTTTTTTCTCTCTTCAAAGATGCACCTTATTCATGCTCTCTTCTTTATAAAAAAAAAAAAAAAATCGTATTCATGCTCTGTTCTCTTTCAAGCTCTCCATCTCTCATTTTGATTTCTCCCCAAGTTTGGAGCTCTTCAATAGACTTCCAGAGGTATGTTTTATAAGAATTTGAGCTCCATATTGATCTTATTTTTTTCAAACAAAAGTTCTTATTGTTTGGGTGATAAAATTTAGGATTTTATGAAGAATAGTTATTACTTCGCAATTTTCTAATAGTGGTATTAGCTTCCTTTGAAGCTCAATCTATTGAAAGTAGCAAATAGTTAATTGGTCGCTAAAATCAATGTTCGAAATCACGATCATTAGTTTCTCAGAGTTGCACTAACGTAAAATTGGGAAATGGAATCATACTAGCTAGCTGTCGAAGAAGTCTTCATCGGAATCACTAGGCACGACATCAGATCGCCAGAATTAAAGACATTTATCGCCACACTTACAATCGCAAATCAACTGACAGACCGATGAGCAGATCATCAAAAAACAACCAGAGAACATGTCAAACAGGACCCTGCCGAAGATGGTCAAATCACGAGGCAACATACAATTGTGAGTCCGATCCACATCCCGTACATTAAGAAGATGGCAATCTATTAGACGAGCATACAACCAGACTTCAGATTGTGAAACAACTCTTGCCCACAGAGTCAATTCACGACGCGAGTCTAAAACCCTAAAAAACAAATGACGGAGGATTTAAAGGCAAACCACAGGCCGTAAGTCAATTAACAGGACTGGATTGCATTGCAAATCACATCAGGGGAATAATTTGATATTTTAGTTTCAACTTTATGGACCATTATAAAGACATATTAGGTTTATTTTGAAAAGAGTGAGCAATTTAGTTCACTTTTACTTAGATACATGTAGGGGTGGCAATTGGGTGGGATGGGCCAAACTTGTGCGGGTCAAAATGGGTTAAGACAACAATCAGGTCAAAACCCAACCCAACCCAAATTTGCTTGGGTCAAAACGGGTTAGGTAATGGGTTATATAACGGGTCAAGACTCAACTCAAATTTTACTAAGCTTAATTATCTTATTTGTTCTTTTAAACTATTTTATTACCTGTCCGGGTTGCATATCAACCCATTTTTTAATGGGTTGAGCTAATGAATGAGCGGGTCAATAAAACATCCAAACTTAAACAGATTGGGCGGGTTGGATTTGATTGTCGCCCCTAGATACATGCATTGTTTTTTTTAACTACTTAGATAATTGCATTGTTTTATTCATGAAATAAGAAAGATGAAAAGAATTTCTTGGGTTAAATTAGATAATTCCTATTCTCAAAATAGGAATTAAGAATAGGAATTCTAACAAATAGGAATAGGAATAGAATTAGAAATAGTATATAAAATCCTACTTAAAAGGATTGTATTGTAGCGTCCTAGTTGGAAAAAGAGTAATATAGTGTCTATAAATAGGGTCTCAATGTTCAATAATATTTCTCACCCCTATAAAGAAACATAAGTTTTGTAGTATTTTATGTGAGTCAAGTTAGTAGAAGTCCACTTGTTTTCAAAGAGAATTATTGATTATGTACAGAAGTAGAGAGCAGTAAAGCTCCATTTGTCTTCAAGAAAGAATTTGAGTTATTAAGAGTGTTTTCTCTATGAATTTCCAACAGTAAATACACCTTTTAAGCACAAATGATTTTCAGGAGGCTGGCTCCATCAATGTAGTTACAATTGTCAACCATAAACCATTAAAACGAGATTAGAATGTCTCACCTTGGACGTGTACATAGGTAACATGTGTTCTGTACACAGATAACGTAGTTGCAACTACTGGTTCTAACCTTTAAAACAAAATTGGTTTATGTCATCTAGTCAAGAAACTTTTCCACATATGATAGTTCTATTATCATATTTCTTCCAATAGATGTCATGCCGACATCAACTATATTTATCTTTATAGTGTTGGACTAGGGAAGGACTCCTTTCTTGGATTAATGGTCCCTTTCTGGACCTCTTAATTACCTAACTTGCTAGCATAATGTTTTCTTCTTTGCAGTATGTAAAGAAGATTCTATTAATATAATTGGCTGAGCACCAAACCCATGCTAGTGAGTACAACAACTATATACAACTCAGGAGTAAGGTAACATCTATCACAGCAATATCTTCACTAACAGATTTCAGTTAGTTTGCACCAAAAAGCAGTATCAGACATGAATGGCTACTGCTTTTCCTTCAACAGTACACCCATTGTACCTTTCCTTCAGTAAAACCCACAGCACATAGCAACACTGTTGTGGATACGTTGGAAGTCCTTAAATTAAGTATTTAATTATATTTTTAGTAGCTTTATTTATTATTCTAGAATAGGGTTTATATTTCATAGTTTTACAAGGATTAGGTTAAGTTATAGTTATTAGTTTGGAATAGGATTTAGGTCTCCTACTTTCATAAGAATTAGATTTCTTGTTGATGTAATAAGACTCCTATTTAAAGAGGCTTTTGATGAATAAATCGGTAAGTCATATTTCAGTAAAAAGTAAGAGATCGGGATTCTCTCTTCCATTGAACTCTAAGGTTTCAGTCTCCTTTGAATGAGCTGAAGTTATATACAGAAATAGGTCGATCTAGGAAGGCAAGGGAAAGTCGAAGTCAATTGATTTAGATTTTCCTGTTCATCGTCCTGTGACTCGATCCTTCTATAAGAATCCTAACAAACACACTATCTCAACTGCCATTTTTCTTAAAGAAAATATGCTTGTTAATTGTGCCATGTAGACTAGACTACTTACAGAAGTGAATTGAGGAAATATCTTTTAACACCAAGAAATGTAACTGACCAAATAAGAGAATGGTTACAGGTTACCTAGTGAGAGGTGGTGCAGGAGCTTCTAGATTGTCTCAAAAGGTTTCATTGGGATGCAAGATATCTCTCTCTGAAGGTTCATACCCATGGCTTGATAACTCAACAGCCTACAAGCAGAAAAGAAAAAAAAAGCCATAATTTCAGTATCCGTTATCTATCTTTTGCAGTGATAAATCAAATTGAGAATCAATCCATAAGTAGGTGTACTATAGATTCTATAATTACTTAAAAGAGAATAAGTTATAAGTAGAAATATTGAGGATAAAGTCATATCAATCTTTGTAACAGTATATAACTGATGCATGAGAACACTATGTTCGCAGGCAAACAGCATATCAACGACATATGGTCCACACAACTCATATCAAAATAGATAATTAAAACAACATTTGATATATTCAATGCAAAATGTTCTTATGTAACTACATGCTCTAAAGAGTTCTATTCAACAACTTGATTCAACTATGACTACTCCTGTGCTCTGAGAAGTATACTGCTCAAGAAATACCGGAGGAGAATATTAATGTGTTGTTGCAGTGAAAAATACATCTATATAACTTGTGGCAATGACATCTAGTAGTCAATCAGAGATATGCTCCAACCTGGGTTCAAGGAATAGATGCACTGGTTAATTTCGGCAGACTCCATATCCCCACCTATAAAGTGGAAATCAGTTGCTAAAATGCATAAAGATGCTTCATTTTAAGGATGTTCATACTGCGTATATTCAAAATCATGAACCTAAATGATTATACTTGGAACACATGCCAATGAAATTCAATTTCTCTTCTTGTGAATCTAATTGAAGAAAAACCAAAAAAAAAAAAAAAAAAAAAATTGTTCAGCAACTTTGACTAGATTGAGTTATCGCAAAAGACTCTAGTTATCTCTTGGACATTAACATAGACCTGTGTGGTTCAATTGCTAGCATGAGGACTAAGTTCCCCAGTAAAATACAGATTCGAACTCACAATTCTGTCAATGTTGCATTAACATTCTTACTTCACTAGAGGGATTACAAGGAATAATTAGGTAAAATTCAATAAGAAAAGTTACCTTTCATCCTTGTCATGGCAACAACTTCCTGGCTTCAACTTCTGAGGGGGTAAAGGGCACCCAAAAAGTTTTGCCGCCTCATCAGGCTCTATAACAGGTTGACCTGAGATACGGCGCCATGGAATCATCTCTGTAACAGGTGAGACGTCTTGTCCTGGAGATCTTCTTGATTCAGAAAGAGGTTATACTATAGATGCTGTGGGAATTGAACCAGATTTCATATCAAGGGGCTTTATTCTACGAAGCTCATATGATATATTGGATAACCAGTATATTCTGATACTATTGAGAAACTGTAAATGCTATTGAGTAATCCAGGTTAGCACCTTTCTTGGTGAGGAGAACTCCAGAAGAAAGTGATCTCCTCACCAAGAATTTGTCAATCCAATAAGTCCAATATCTCAAAAATCCAGAGCAATTATGAAAAGAGCCCAAAATCCCCCAAAAGACAATTATTTTATAGGCATAATTTTTTTATAAAATATTATGTTGAACTCAACTGCCAACAGAGGCAGCTCTAGCAACAATATTTTATAGGCATAATACATAAATGTGCCCAAAGTTGGAGGGCATTAATGTCAGCCGAGGCCAAGTAAAAAGGTATGTTTATGTATTATGCCATATAAAAAAGGTGTTATCTTTTTGAATCACCCCAAAAGAAAAGAGTCATATATCATGAGAAGAAATGTAATTTCACCCCGGATATTCCAATAAGTCAAAAATTTTGCACATTTTATCCTGGACAAACGGAAATTTTTTATAATAACACTACATTTCTTTAATATTCTTTTTCAATATTGGGCGTAGGTGAAGGGAAAATGTGGGTACAAGGTGGGGAGAACCCTCACAAACATGGTGAGAGTTCAGGTAGACAATCAACTATCGACTGAGCTACTAATATTCTCCGATAATAACACTACATAGTCATTACATTCATAACAGAAAATATTTCCTATATTACTTATCACCGCAGACATCTTAAGAAGTGTTCATAATCCAATGACCCAAAATGTTTGTGACTTCATAAATGAGGTTAATGCTAGATACGCGTCCACTAGTAGTCAGTAATCATCAGACATCTGATCTTCATCATACTCCCCACAAGCCTCAAATGAAAATTCAAGACCTGCGAGAGAGTCATGAGGATGCTTCATATTTTTAATTTGCCCAGAGATTCTATTACTCAAGACTTTGTTGAGGCAAACATATTTGCATAGCCGCAAGTCAAGTGATACAAGATAAGGACAATTATCAAGAATAGCCTCAACGCCTTTAGTTGTCATCCTGTTTCCAATGAGTTGAAGGTGGTGCAAGTTAGGCAGATTTTTAGCAATAGCTAGAGCCTCTTCATTTCTTACATCTTCGTTATCAAAGTAATCACCTGATCCCATATACAATGAGTTATTTAGTTCAAACAACTTCAACCGTGGACAAGAGCGTCCAAGAGCTTCAATGCCTTCTATCGTGATGGTTGTGTGTGTCAAACTCAGCTCCTCTAACAATGGGAGTTTTTGAACTACTTCAACCAA
>JAJOOO010024113.1:0-14844 GCA_029582685.1 Solanum piurae
AATTCAAAATTCAAATTAGAGACCTAAATAAGAAATTAGAGCAGATTACAAACCCTAAATTCAAGATTTGAAGTAGAAATGAACATTAACAACTAAACTCTACTTAATTTTGAGAGGAAATTGTGATTTTTTTATAAAAGGAAGAGAGGGTTAATGGTGGGGAAGAAGAAATAATGGCTTATTTAAAGGTGGAGAAGATGACCGTTGGAGAAGGAGTAATTTTTCGTCAAAATTAACTTTCTAACGCGCCTAGAGGAGGTGAGAACACCTCCTATGACAGATCAGCACTTAGGTGTGTAGAAAATAGAGAAGTATAAAGTTCAGGTGGGTAATAGGACACTAGTAAAGTTGGAGTGTGTAGTTGGGATTTCGGGTATAGATTGGAGGGCTTTTAGACCATTTTCTCCATAATGTTATATTGAATTATAAAAATAAAAATTAATTATCTAAAATTAAAAAAAAAATTAGACAAATAAGTGATTTATAAATGATATTAAATTAAATATTTAAGATATATATTGTCTTTTAAAAATATAATAATTAATTTATATTTTTCAAATTAGTATATTTTAATTAAATTAATCACAAAAACTTAAGTACAAAATTTCTATGAAATACATGTTTGATAAAAAGATTAGTATTATAAATATAATGTCATAACATTATAAAAATATTTGACAAAAGATAATCTATTAAGTTTAACTAAAAGAATAGCTTGCACTGTAAACTATCGAGTCAATACTCCTAAAACAAATGAAATTGAAAATATAACATAAATTTTAAATCTAAAACAAAAAAGTTAACATAATACTCTCATGTCAAATTTCAACATAACATACATAAATATGATTTAAAAGAAAAGGAGAATGTAAATCTATAACCTTATTCAACAATGAATTCTACTTTAATTTTAAAATTAGAATACTATCAAAATTATGCTAATGAAAATATATATATATATAAAAAAAAATTGCATGGAATCACATGAAGTAAATGTTGAGAATGAGAAGGAAATGAAATATAAATAATAAAAAATATATTTTAAAAAAACATTAGAATAATAAAAAAAGAAAAGAATTTAAAGTATTAATAATAAAAAATAAATTAAAACAAAAAAAACAAGAATTTAAAAAGTAACCAGCTTGTAATTATAATTACCTACTTCAATTACATTCAATTACATGTTGATCAAGTAATTACCTGGTCAACCAAACTAAGTAATTACATGACCAACCAAACATGTCAGACTGTGTAATAATATTCAATTACACCAAATTCAATTACTAGTGTGACTTTCCAAAGTATTTTATTTTTAAAATGTGTGTAAAGTTCAAAATAGACGAGTAAAAGTAAAATTTGTTTTACTTGTTCATTAAGTATTTTGATTTTAAAAAAGCGTGAAAAGTTTAGAATAGACAAGTAAAAATAAACGAGAATATAATATAACTTTATATTTTTGTGGAATGGGGTCACGTGGTTAATTTTCATTGGATTTACCAAGGCATTTCTCCGTTGGAGTATTCCTAGTGGTTGCATTGCATCAAAAGTCTGCTTCACAAATAGGCACTTTTCGGTTAGCATCTATAAAGTATGACAACTTGGTTTAAGTTTAATCATACTAATCTAATCCTTCTTAATAATATTAATACATTTTTTCTGATATGAGACCAATAGTAACTTCATCAATAAGATTATGCCCAAAGTCATTGACAAACTGGAATTAGTATTGCCCAAACTGATATCAGCTAACCAATCCGAATTTATGATGGATAAAAATATCTTTAAAAATATTTTACTGATCAGAGAAATGGTCATAGATATTAGAAAGGGAGACAAGCTAGCAAATGTCATCATCGTGTTAGAAATGAGACAGAGTTTGTTGATTTAACTTGATAAAACCTAACATGTTTGAATAAAATTGTTTCTTGCATTATACATTGTGCACAACACTCATTATGATTTCTGTGGGTGAATATACCATAATTTACAGTTGAAAAATAAAGCACAAAAATGAATAAATAAAATAAATATTCATGTTGAGACGAAAGATAATAAGAATGTCACTATCCACATGAAACAGCTCCTTAGACAAAATTCATTGTTCACAAAAAAGAGAATGTCAACTTAGTTTTATACACCATCCAAGTCATAATGTAATCAGAGATTCAAAAGGCTTCAGTTCAATGTAGCATTAGCAAGGCTGTTTATGTAGGGCAGGAACTTTTTGGCTGAACCGAATGCGTTTGGACTTGCTATAGACTCAACTTTCTGCTCCCTGATGTGATACAAGTATATGTGTTCGCGAACCTGAATAGCCACAGCATCACTGTTAACACAGGGTAGTACCTTGCACGCATAAGTAAGAGTCCTCTCGGGTCCAAGATTGATGCTAACACTGCGCTTCAGGCTCATTTCCATGCCTTGGTAGATATCTATTAAGAAGACATTTTCACATTCATTAAAAGCAGTAACGTAGCTCAGCTCACCGTCCATCTGTGTTAAGGATCCATCCCTCCCAACTTCAATAGGTAAAGATATAACTGCAGGGATCTCTTCTTTCACATCAAAGGCCAATACTTCGTTTGATTTTGTCTCATAGTAAGCAACCCCCTTCATAAACAAACCCCCACCAATAAGACACGGATTTTCTAGATCAGAACAGTATGCAGAAGAGCAGCTCCAAGAATCTGATTCTGAAGAGTAAATCTCAAATCCGATGATTGGCTGATCAAGCATAGGAAATGCACAGATAACATGATAATATGCCTCAATGTTACGCAGAGAAGGTTCAAATGCAAGAACAATGGCCGGTTCATCCCCATGATAGTACCGAGGAGGGGGGAGAATTTTCCAGTCTTTGGTTGCAGGATTGCAAACATAATACTTCTCTGACCCCTGACAAAGGAGCAACCCGTTGCAAGAGCTTAGAATTTTGACAACTTCAAGCAAGAAATCAAGGGCTGGGCTGGGAACTCCAATTGTACAAGGGTCCAGAGATAAAAACATAGTATTCATATCCCATGTACTCATATTTTGATAAAAGTAGCCCGAAAAACTCTGGAAAGAGAAACTTTGTTGGTGGGTTAATAAGGGACTAGCTATCCATTTATCCCAATCTTTGGACACAGCCTTAAACTTCATAAGCGATTTAGCAGGAAGGAAAGGGAGTACATGCTCCTTCACCACATCTTTTATCTTCTTATCCCCTTCTCTTATGATGTGTGCAGGAAATTCATCTACCTCCTCAGTCTTAAAGTCATATCCTGCAAGCTGCGGTACAAGAGGGTTCACTTCTCAAAATCAAGAGATTTTGCTCTCATAGACTCTTTCCCTTGCTTCTTCGTCTAAAAGAAGACGCTATAAAGGAAACAGGGACTAAAGAGTGGCTCATCTTGAAACATAACGGGACATTCAATTAATTGAAGCTTGTATATTGCATGAATTGTTAGTCAAGTGCATTCATAGTCAAAAATAAAAGAATATGGTAATACATGAGAACTAGGCTACACCACTAATCATCAAAACAACGCTTCAAACTTTTATTCAATATTTTTGCCAGACATGACTCAGAACTAACAAAACATGTCCATTTTAACTGCTGTCTTAAGTCACAAAGGAAATGCATACAGAACAATTGTTAAAAAGAGAAGGCCTTAACAAGCAATAAATATAGAAAATAGTTGCTCCTTTACTCTTTGCAGGTAAGTTGTACTACCTATGTGCTCTTTTTATGAAAAAAAAAGATCAATATTTCATAAAGAACTTGAACATACCCGGTGAATACCGCGCCTCTGAGATGTAGTTGCTGAGGAAAATCCCTTGAAGATACAAGGAGAATTATCGTCAGAGTCATCATTCATGTAATCTGCTTGAGAGAATTCCATTTTTCTGCGTTTAGAAAATAGTCACTCCGAGAATCATATATTGTACATTACTAAATCCAAGCCAAGAAAACTATTACTATCAAAGACTAATGGTCAACCCCCCTCAAGACTAAGAATTTGAAATAGATATCCTGTTTTCACATATTGGGATCATGTTAACAAGATTTACAAAAAGCTCACATACGGTTCACTAGCATAGCAGGAACACTAATTCTTGCTGATATAATGTCCTGTCAAGATATTATATTTATTTACAAAAAAAGAGAAACAAAAAGCCATCAAGAAAATCGAAGCACAGATTGTATCATACAAAAAGAGCAGAGTTAAATTCCAAGATTCATATATTTCTTCATATAAAGCCACTAATTATAAACAATTTCGTATGAAGAACCCCATCAAAAGCAAACAAAAAAAAGATGGAGAAAACAATGGAATTGGAAACACAGAAAGGAAAAGACAAAAGAGTGAAATTATTGATAGGGAAAACGACCCATGGAATCACAATCACAGAGCAATGTCTAGTCTTTTTCTCTGCAAAAAAGTTGAAGATAAAAACAGAGAGAATTATCTTAACTATTTAATTTCATCTTCATCTAACACTTGTACATTATTATTCATTTCTAATACTCAATTTTTTTTTTATCAAAATACTATTCAATTTGATTATTAATTTTTAATATATATTTTTCTCCTAAAAATACTTTTCACTCACCTACCAAATATCAAAACCAGAATTCCATCATTCCAACTACCAAATACTTTCAACCTTTTCTACAACAAAATCTTTTGATTGTTATAAGTTCACTTATATACACCTATAACAAAAAAAAATATACACCTATAACAACATTTGATGTTTAAATAATATTTGGCCAGCCAAAAAAAATAAAAATATTATTATTTTCATTACCAAATGATCAGTAAAAAAAGGGAGTATTGCTGGACATCATGCCCCAGCAGCCTCCTGGCAAAGAAACATAATTGCAACATTTACTATTCTAAGCAAAACAATTCTTAAGCCTAGTATATTTTTCATTTCTTAATATTATAAAAAGTTTGAAAAATATGTATTTAGATTTAAAATCTCTAATGGATATTTAAATCTGAGACCTCAACATTTTTAATCCACTTTATTAATCCTTAGGTTACATCCTAGAGTACTATCCAATTATTACTAATATCATCATTCTTATTCAAAACTTTATCTTACTATAAGTCATACAATAAAATGATTACTAAATTATTAGACATACTAATTTAATGTAGAAAATTAGTGAAACAAAACGAAATAGGAAGATTGGCAAATAATTCATGCTATCTATGTGTTGCCCCTATTTTGACCGAGACTTTGTAACAAAGAATTGAAATCATCATTATTGTGGAGTCTATTCCCACTTGGCTGTAGTTGATAGGAATGTACCAAAATTACTTGGGGATCAAGTTTTGCATAATAGGGAGGAAAATTTAAAAAGACAAATTTGAAATCAAGAGTGAGACATGATTTGATAGGGTACATAAGAATAATGTTGGATAAGGTATATTAGTAATATTAATATTAGTTATACAGATATTAAGTCATATGCCGTGTTTGATTTGGTTCATTAAAAATAACATATATTGCATAATTTCTAAAAAAAAAAATTATAGCAAAAATGGTGGTAAGGATGTTGAAAACATTTTGAGTGGTAACTATATTTTTAATCATGTTAATGAATGCACTAAAACTCTTTGCATGACTAATACAATAAAGTTATATGTATTAGTTATTCATATCTTAATACCAAATAAAGTATATAATCAAATGGATGCTTGAATTGACTTATTTTTAATGACTTCGACTTTTAAACAATTTTTTTAAGTTTTGAAAGTGTTTGTATAGCTTCAAAAGTGCTTTTAAGTACTTTTGTAAAGCTGAGAAAGTACAAAACAAAAATAAAAAGTCAAAAGTTAGTTGTTATCAACTTATGACTTTTAATTTATAAGTCATTTTAAAAAAATTAATCCAAACACCCACTAAGAGATATGTTGAGAAAATGTACCAAACAAGATAGTAGTAACACAAAAAGCTAATGTATGTATTATTTTTCCTAATGCAATAAAGAAATAACACTATCAATATTAGAAAATATATAATATAAACACCATGTCAAATTAAAAATCACAAAATTCAAAAGTTTTTTTTTCTATTAAATTACATGACAAATTAAAATAAGACAAATAAATTAGAACGAAAGAAAATTTCACGTTACAGCACGGCATTTCCTAGCCAACTTGACTCGAGTCCCAAACACCCACTAAGAGATATGTTGAGAAAATGTACCAAACAAGATATTAGTAACACAAAAAGCTAATGTATGTATTATTTTTCCTAATGCAATAAAGAAATAACACTATTAATATTAGAAAATATATAATATAAACACCATGTCAAATTAAAAATCACAAAATTCAAAAGTTTTTTTTTCCTCTTAAATTACATGACAAATTAAAATAAGACAAATAAATTAGAACGAAAGAAACTTTATCACTATGACACGTTACAGCACGGCATTTCCTAGCCAACTTGACTCGAGTCTTAATATATTAGAAAACCACCAATTTATTCTCGCTGAGTCACACACGCACAATATAAATAAAACGAAAAAGAAAAATTCCGTAAGAAAATGGTGAACTCTATCTATTAGATACGTGTGTTAAATTCCCAGTGTTCATATAATTTCATGCAACAACAGCAACTGATGACCCATTCAAGGTCTAATTCTTTAGAATTGGCAAAATTAGCATTTAATATATTTATGAATTATCGAATCGTTCATTTATTTATTCAGTCCATCAAAAAATTTATACAGATATGCCGTTCAAATTGATCAATGAAATTTTGTGTCAAAAAAAATTCAAAAATAGATTGAAAACGGAGAAAATGAGGGATTCAAATCGGGGCGAAGTTAGCAAAAGGCCGAAGGGCTTTATCGACGGAAAATTAAACTGTTTTACATGATTTAAATAAAGGTTGAACCCTTTGACCTCCACCTAAATGATATGATTCAACTGCTAGTGAGATTAATAGCTTTTTCAGAAGAGTCAGTTGAATCATGTAAATAGCATGATTTGCATAATGAAAATTCTGCCTCCATCATGGAATTTGGGGAAGTTATCAAATGTATCAAAACAGATGCCATATAATCGGAATACAGGAACACAAAACGAAAAAAATTAAAATCAGTAATTCTGGTTGCAAAAAAACAAAATCTCAAAACATAATCAAAGATGAAATCACAACTAAAAACATGATCGGCACCTTTAGATGAAAAAAAAAAAAAACTCACAGAGATAGCAGAGTGTAGCCGTTTTCTGATCAACAAGCAAATCAACTCCGGAGGATGAAACTTGAAAAATTGATGATGAAGTTTGAGATTTTTATTTCAGAGAAACTTTTTTTTTGGATTTGAGAGTGATGAGTTCAAAAATGGTGAAGGAAGAGTTGGTTCTGTGTAAGGGAGACTGATGAAGAAATGCAATCTTCGGCAATAAAGAGGAAATTCTTGTTGCGTGTGTGGGGGGAGGGGGTTGTGATGGGGTACGTGGCGGATATTTATTGGCTTTACCCCGTCCTCATTTTAAGTCAAGTCTCCGTTTGGCTTTTTTCCTAAGAATTTTTTACTACTATATGAAAAGAAATGGAAATCTCTTAGCTTGAAAAATAGGTACCTTTTTTCCTAAAAAGATTAGAGGGGTTACGGAAAAAAAACAACTTATTTATATTTACACTAAATAGATTAAAGGATATATGATGCATGTACACAAATTTATTTGTTTATTAAGATATATTTTAAGTTCAAATTTGAAATTTAAAAATTAGTATTTTTTTTGGTAAGATAAAATGATTTTTGATAAAATATAAACTTATCGATTAAGTTTTACATTTTCAAAAAATTATAATCACTACTTGAAATCCAAAATCATGTTTTTTTAAAGCAAATGAAAATTGAAATCATGATCCCAAATCATATATCCAAATGTTGATTTGATATCGTATGTTCAAACACAAGTTAAATATAGTTCATTGATATAACTAAAAGGATAGTCTAGTACATTAAAACTCTCACTATATACAAAGGATTCTGAAAGAACCATATCACAAGAATCTATTATATACAATCTTATTTTGTATCTATATAGAAAACTATTTTCACAGCTTAAACTTTTAGTCTCCTAATTAGCAACTTTATCAGTTACACCAAAATTCTCCCTCAATTCATTGATACAACTCTTGATGTAGTTTATTGTATACGACAAGTGGATGTATGTTTTCTTGAAGAGATCAGTAGAGGGGTGCATATAGTAGGTTACTGGGTTTATATATATAAATATAGATCGAATCAATCAATACGACAATGAAAGGAAACAAATTTCTTGTCTATATTTCCTTATTTGGTTAATATAAGTTTATTTAAGAACACATCTTAATTCCAGTTTAACACTACATACTTTTAGAAAAATCAAAGGGAAAATAACACAATAATACTACCTCAACTTTTTCTTGGTCAACATACGCATTAAAATAGAAAAATATCACCATGGAATTGCCCCAAATGTTTTCCTAACAAGGTGTAAGAAAAATATGAGAAACTTCCTATTATTTATGATTGATTGGTATTTATGAAGTATACATTTTTTATACAAAATAGAGTAAATTTTTTCATATATTTGAATAGTGGATATAATTTTTTTGACCGACAGACTAAATATGTAACTTGCCATTTATAACAATAAGACGTTTAACCAATGATTTCATTGTACAAAGAATAAAAATGATATTCAAAATTACAATGATTATAATGGTATTAAGTTGTTAAGTTATACTATAAAAGTTTGGGAAAGGGAGGTGGAGGTGACTAGATGAGGCTGTTTTCAATAATCAATTTTAATTTATGTCTGGGAGCTCAACTAAAGAGGAGACTATTTTCAAGATGACGCTGGAGCTCAACTAAAGGTGGAGGTAACTAGATAAAAGAATCAAGGAAAAATCAACTCACATATATATTTAAGGGGCAATATTACAAGTTTTAAATGTACTTTCAAAATATTACTACTTATAACATTTTAATTTCAAGTTATAACAGATCAATTTTTATTTAAAATCAAGTAAACTCCACTTTATTAAATAATTAGTCTAATATAATTATATTTTAATTAATAGGTGATATAAATACAATTAATAAGAGAGAATCAATGATTATTTATTACCCTTTTTTAGGGATTTTGTTACCTTTTACACATAATATTACATTGATATTAGGTTTTTTTTTTTTACTGTCACAAGTCATCCCCATCACCACGTTTCTCTCTTTCTCACACACCAAAACAGCACCCCATCACTGTCAAAGGTAAAAAATTCTGTCTCATGTCTTCATTCTTCTTCTTAGAAATAGTAAACCATCTCTCTCACCATAATCAGTTTTCTTCGTTGTACACTCAAAAGAAAGGCCAAATCTTTTTCACAGTACTAAGAATCAAGATTTTAGGCTTTTCAAAAAAAAGATGAGCATACACTTAGAAAGAGCTCAAATTCGTAGAAGCGAGTTCTAATGTTGAAATTGAATCTCCATCTTTTAACATCTTGACTCAAACGTCTTCGACCAACAAAAATGCAAATACGGCGAACAAGAGTGTTAACCCTCACAAGAAGAAACAAAGCGCAGTAAAGGAGAAGAAAAAAGAAGCAAAGAAAATTGCAACTCCTCAAAATCGAAAGGGACAAAAGAGAAAAGGGAAAATGATGGACCGCACATAGCAAAAGAATATGCTTTGGATACTACCTATTATTCTGCACCAAGACCAAGGAGATCAATTGTTATACATATGATCAACTTAGACTTTCATTCCACGTTTATATTTTAGGATGTCGTTTATTTATTTATTTTCAGTTTTTGACAACAATATATACTATGCATAAATGCATAGTATTAAACAAAATTTATTAATTTCGTTCATGATTTTTGAAAATCAAAAGTATGTTTTATATTGAGTATAAAAATATATATTGTTATACTTAATTCTTTCACATGGATACAAATTGAATACCAATTTCATATGGTGTTAGCATTAATTTTTCAACAAGTCGGATACAAATAGGAAAATGATGGACCACGCATAGCAAAAGAACATGCTCTGGATACCAAGTGTATACAAATTGGATACAACATTAACTTGTTTTATGTAATCTAGTTTGGTTGAAATGTCAATTACATTTTATTTTTTTTCTAGTGGGATATCTGTTGAATACCAAATGGATACCAATTGAATACAACATTAACTTGTTTTAGGTTGTCTAATTTGGTTGAAATCTCAATTACATGTTCATTTTTCAATTTTTCCAATAGGATATCACTTGAATACCAAATGTATACCAATTGGATACAACATTAATTTATTTTAGGCTGACTAATGCAGTTGAAATCTCAATTACATGTTGGTTTTTCAATTTTCAATGGGATATCAGTTGGATACAAAAATGTATACCAATTGGATACAAAGTTAACTTGTTTTAGGCTGACTAATTCATTTGAGATCTCAATTACATATTTTTTTTTCAATCTTTCCAATGAGATTAGTTCGATACCAAATGTACACCGATTGGGTACAAATTAACTAATTTTAGGCTGATTAATTTAGTTGAAATCTCAATTACATATTTTTATTCAATTTTTTCAATTGGATATCAATTAGATACCAAATGTATACCAATTGGGTATAACATTAACTAGTTTTAGGTTGTCTAATTCGATTGAAATCTCAATTACTTGCCTCTTTTCAAATTTTCCAATGGAATACCCGTTCAATACCAAAATTGGATGCAACATTAACTAGTTTTCGGTTAGCTATTTCAGTAGAAATCTCAATTACATGTTGTTTTTTCAATTTTACCATCGGAACAGGATTAAGCCTTAAGCATGCATATGAGTGTTTGCTGTCAGCCCCAATTCTTTGATTTCCGGATTGGACTGGGACATCAGTTGGATACCAAATGTATACCAATTTCATACTAAGATTTGACTTAATTTTTTCGATCGATATCAATTGCATACCAGCATTACCTAGTTTTTGACTATACATTTGAAAAACACTTAATACACAAATGATTAACTAGTAAAAATAATAAATGTTCTGAAATTATAATTCATTAACTTAAAAGACTAAATAAATCAAAGCATAAGTTTGCCACAGTCAAACAACCAAAACAAAGTAAAAATAAATTATGTCTTTTTTTGAGCAGGGTAATTTGAACATGTCTTCTTGTTGTGTCCCTCCCGATGACATGTACTGCACATAACCTTAGACCTCTTGAATTTCACATCAGCAAACCCTTTCCAGCGTTCAAGTTGTGGTCTCCCTACAATTCTTTTTGAACCAGACGACAATAATTTATGCTCCGATACTTTTTAAATTGCATATTTTTTTGTTCCATCATAAATTATTGTGTTAGTATTACAAGATACAAAAGTACAAATAAATTTTATACATATGTTATATCAGTATACGAATTTCATACCATTTTTATGCATACTTTTTATATCTATTTCATGTCAAAAGTAAACACTGATTCATGCCAAAAAGAATACAAAATCATACAATTTATAACTGGTAATTGTCTTTTATTAAGTATACCAATTTCATCCCACTATTATGCACAATTACATACCAATATGATGCCAAAAATGAAAATTGAATCATACCAGATTCGTGCCATAAAAATTATAAATTTTTATACAAATTTGATCTTACTATTATACGAATTTCATACAAAATTTACGTCAATTTTTATACCAGAGTCATATAAAAAAATCAACAATGGTTCATACAAAGAATGGAGAAATTTAGTTGTAGACATTTTAAATCAGTATTCATTCACAAATTAACCAGTAAAAACATTATACAAAATTCATATTTAATCAGTATTCATTCGCAAAATTCATTGCATTTTCCAGTAGCCTTTTCCCATATCAATTTTTTAATGTTTTATTTATATATAATTAGAAAATATTCATTGACAAATTCATCGCATAGTCACTAAATAGAAAAAAATTACACAGTATTATTTATATAGCCAATACAAAAATAAATTCTAAATAAACACTAACATGAAGGATCTCATCGACCACCATATTTTATTAATATTGATAAGATACCTTCCATGACAATATGAACTAAATTTTTTTTCCTAATAGAACAAAACGAAGACGAAGCAGAGAGAATATTGAGAGAAAGAGAAAGTTACAAATACTGTAAAAAAAACTAAACTGTTTGAAAGACAATTAATAGGTGAGAGAAAATGCCAATAACTATCTTGAGCTAAACAAGGAATTTTTATTTTTTTTTGTTATATCTTTCCTAATTTTATGCCTCCTATTAATTATCATTAAGATTTTCAAATTTTCTATTAATTACATTTTCGTTTTTAATGTTTTTTTAAAAAACAAATTTGTATTTCACATTTTTTTAAAATCCTTTTTTAATTTATGTAATATGTTATAACCCGTAATTGTTTATTGTTAAAACTTAAAAGATAAAAAATAATATCATAACTTATAATTATTAGTCTTATAAATATTATATATAAAATTTTCACAAGAATCAATTTGAATTTATGTCTGGAGCTCAACTAAAGAAGTCATTTATCTCGTAAGGAAATTAGTGGAGAGCAACACGAGGAAGAAGTACTGTGGCTCAAACAAAGTCCTTCGTTTCTTTTTAAAATTTGTTTTGTCTTCATAGGTAAGTGATTTACTTTTTATATTTCAATTTCATAATATAATTATGAAAAAATTGTAAAGTACTTTAAAATTTTATGTTAATCAATTGTTTTTAATAATTATTTGTATTTAATCTGTTCATGTAAAATAAGATATTTATAATATCACTTGATTTTAAAAATAAGAATATATATATAGTAAAACCTCTATAAATTAATACTCGGTAAATTAATAATCTCTCTAAAGTAATATTTTCCTTCGGTCCCAACTTGGGCCAATGGAAAAAACCATCAATTTTGATAAGATAATAAGATCATATATTTTCAGAAGACCCTTATATAAATATATGGTCCCATTAATATGATAAATTAATAATTCTTTAAAAGTACAAATATATCTAAGACAATTTAGTGAAATATGATTCTACTGTGTTCTGTTTTTTCTTAAAATTTAAATCTAGTTGAAGCTCATATCTAACTTTTCTTATTGCATCCAAGAGCTCCGGTGTTGTCTTATCGAACTGCACCATAAAATTGTGAAGAGTTCTAGATGCGATAAGTGTTTCCCTACGCGTAATTGGTTCCAAAGGTATAGTATCATTTTCAACTTCATCATCAACATTATCTTTTCCGATGGTATCCACAATTTCTTCTAAGCTCTAGACCTCCGAACATGTATCACTTTCACCCGGAAAATTCAACAGGTTATTGACATCCATTTTATTGTGGTAACCGAGATCATTAATCATGACCTCAAGTTCATGAATGACGTTTTCACAAGTGGCATCATTTAAATTCTCTAAGATTGCATCCCCCGAACGAATCTTACAGTGTCGAAAATAATTTGCTATTGTCTCTTGTTGAACATTTGTTGTCCGAGCAGGGATTGCAAAATTGATAGCATCTAAAACATCAATCTTTGTTGGATCAGTTTGTCTCACTTCATAGCCTTCTAATATCCTACGATAACATATGTTACGATAATACATTTTGAAAGCTCTTATTATCCCATCATCACAAGGTTGAATTTTGGATATCATGTTGGGTGACAAGAAAAAACAATTCGACATTTTGTAGTCCTTCAATATTTTATTATGAGCTGGACAATTATCTACCACAAGCAAAACTCATTTACAATGCATTTTGGGGTCAAATCAATGAATATATTCATCATAAAGCACACTTGTCATCCATGCTCTTTTGTTTGCACGATAGTGACAATTCAATAAATATGATACATAAATTAGTAAGATACAGTGATTTTGATGTAGTCGTTGTACTTTATGTTTAATATTTTTTTTATGTGAAATCAATAAATATGATAGATAAATTAGTAAGATACAATGATTTTGATATAAACAAAATTAACCTTCATTAAATCTCAAATCATTCTTTGAATCTATAAATATTAATTTATCGATTAAATAATATCTCTATAAAATAATAAAATTTCATGGTCCCACCTATATTAATTTATAAAGGTTTTATAGAATACATAAGTTATGACTTCACTTTAAAGACGAACAATTTTTTTTGAAGAAAACCAAAGAAACAAGGGAAAAGAGAGGAAGGATAACCAACATGGATTGTGGTGCACTGGTGGGAGTGCTTCACCCTTAACCAGAGATCTCGGGTTCGAGCCCTGAGTATGGAGAAAATCTAGGGAGCATCACCCCCGAATGGACTCTGCAGTGCGCGATTCGGATTTAGTCGAACTCTAATGTGGGCTCCATCGGGTAGGAACAAAAAAAAGAGAAAGGATAAGCTATAATGTATTACTCTTATTAAGGAGGAAGTAGGAAGAAAAATGAAAAAAAAAGGAAAATTGTATATAATAGCAAACTATTAATTCAAATTAAATGCTATAAATATAGTTTGATTTAATACCCCATAACAAACTGTTGCTATTTCACCTCTCTCCTGGTGAATCTCGCTCGCCACTCTCGTTCTCTCCCTCGCCTCTCTCATTTTTTATACAAACGCAAGTGTATAAAATGCGTTTGTGTTTGTATAAAGCGAGAGAAAATTGTATATTTACATATATTTTCGTTCCCCTCTCTCTCCTCTCCCAGATCTCGCTCTCTCACTTGCCTCTCTCACTTTATACAAAAAACGCAAATTGTATAAAATGCGTTTGTGTTTGTATAAAGCGAGAGAAAATTGTATATATACATATATTTTCGTTCTCCTCTCTCCCCTCTCCCAGAT
>JAJOOO010024114.1:0-16479 GCA_029582685.1 Solanum piurae
TCAGTTATTAATGCATCAATATCAGTTTAATTGTTGCATTCTCAGTTTGCATGTTCAGTTCGAGCTATCCAGTAACTTACATAAATTCAGTCATAATGTGTTAATCACTTAATCTATTGGGAGTAGCATAATACCGAGTTGGACTAGGTTTCAGCGTACCCATATAGTCCCAAAACTATGAGGCACGTAGGTGTAAGTCCCCTCTGTGGGCAACATCAATTTAGTGATCACGCCAGTCATGCCTCTATACCTTTGGCCGGGTATATTGGGTCCTCTAAATGGGGCGTATACATCAGACTCCACATTTAGCTCATGTGGTTTTATGTCGGTTATTAGTAGCTCCCACAGTTCAGTCAGACTCTATTGCATTGACCACATTTACAGTTCATTCAATATTCAGTCAGCATGTTATAGATTGGTCACTGCATTCAGTTATCTCAGCATTCAGTATTTATAGCATGATAAGATTATGTCATTGCTTATTTGCTTTGTTCAGTTATGATATTTATTTCAGCGTTACTCTATCCTGCATGCTCAGTACCTTTCAAGTACTGACGCATACTCTGCGCTACATCTTCTCGTGAGGTTCTCAGCATCCATATCACGCTTAGATCAATTCCCGATATTCAGTTCAGCAGCATCCGTGGTGAGTCCTCATTCTTCGAGGACTAGTGACATGTTTATCTTTATCGCTTTTATTCTTTAGTTTCAGTTTTGCTAGACCTAGTTGGGGCATGTCCCAACATTTTTAATCAGTTTAGAGGCTTATTTCAGACATAGTTAGATTCAGCTTAGTATTGAATTAATATCTTCTTTGTATTAAACTCATCAGTTATCATTTATCTCAGTTATAGTATATGGGTATTCCACATCACTTTAGATTTAAATTATGATTTAGCTTCCGCATCAGTTTGTTATCTTTAGTATGCTCATGATCATGCCATCAGGGTTAACTTGGGATCACTTGTGGTCCTAGGTCCCGTGTCCGCATCTCGGGGGTAGTCTCGGGGCGTGACACTTGCATATTAAAGTGTTTAAGAACTTTCTTAATGTAGAATGTATGTTGCTTTATCCATATCTTTTATCTCAAAAATAGATGATAACTACTTTTGTAAAAAAAAATATCTTTTACAAATCCAATGTCAATTGCACCTATTAGTATGTCGTCTTCATATAATGATAAAATCTTTTTATATACACACATAATTGTCTTCATGAATCTTAACCATTTTAATTTAGAGGGGCATGTAAGAGTATAATTTATATTTTTTTGGTTCTTCATCATTCAGAGTAACGATAAATTCTTCTCCTTTAGTCTCAAATCGACTACAAAAAAATTGTGGATTACTTGTTCATTGAAATTGAAATTGACAAATTGATTTATCAATAGGTAAGTTACTCCCACTCAAACCAGTAATATCAATAGGATTTGATTCAGATGATATATCTATGTGAATAGGAATCGATCTGTTATCATTAAAATGACTTCTAGTCAAATACATTTAAACTTCAGCAATGGAAATAGTCTGGTCTGTAGTTTCGTAATGAGATAAGTCTTGACCTATTTCACCCTACTTAGGAAAATTATTCTCTATGAATGTTACAACACTTGTCTCAACTTCAGTTACAATATCAATATTTTATAAAGATACATATCCTTCCCCTTGGACCTAATTTTCCATACTGGGAAGAAGAGTTATGAATAAAAGCAGCACAATCCCAAGGCTTCAAAATGCTCAAATCGAAATTTCATTTAGTCTATAACTCATACGATGTAGTTGTAAATGATTTTGAATGGACACGATTAAGTACAAATGTAGTACTGAGTAAAACATCACCCCAATGGATGATTGACAATTTTGCTTGTACCATCATCGAACTAACCATTTCTAACAAGGTTCTTTTTTATCGTTCTATAACAACATTTTGTTATTAAATATAAGGACTTGTCTTTGAATTTTTTGTCTTCACATATTCGTTTGAACTCATCAGACAAATTATCTCTTCCTCGATCGTTCTTAGAGCCTTTATTTTTTTTATCCAACTGATTCTCAACTAAGTTTATAAACTTAATAAAGCAACTTAAAGCTTCAGATATATGATAAATAAAATACACATAACTGAATCGAGTAAATTCATCAATAAATATGATGAAGTAAATAGCACCATGTCTTTCCCTTACATTCATTGGACCACAATGAATTAATTGCATTGGCGTATTAGCTCTTGTGCCTTTTCCAAATGGTTTTCTTGCAGTTTTTCCATCTAGGCAAGATTCACAAGTAAAATTCTATTTATCTGTTGTATTAAACGTACCTTCTTTAGCTAAGCGATTCATTCTTTGCTGACCAATATGATCAAGCCTAGCATGCCATGTATTTACATCATTCTCACAATTAGAAGACGTAAATAAGAAAAATCTAACACCATTATTATTGAAACTTTGAATAACATTCAATAGAAAAAATCGATCATAATAATAATAATCAGTTTCATATTTTGTCTTGGCCAAATACATATCCATACCATGTTCATTAAAGGAAAAATAAAATTCTAACTTTATCAACATTCAGACAGAGACTATATTACGATGAATTGATGGAGAAAATAGTACATCATGTATAAATAGAGTTCAATCAATACGCATTTCAATTTTGCAGGTACCAATCCTTTTAACTTTCTTTTTGGAGTTATTTCCTACATATACTCATTTGGATCTTCATGGGATTCATACAAAAGCGTCTCTTTCCATTGCTATATGTTCGGTGTCTCCCGAGTCTAAAATCCACATAGAAAGTGATTCAGTTGAAAAAGTGGAACAAGAAACATTTACAACACTATGTAAATTGTTCATGAGGTCATGTACCTTTTTGGGGTTATGTAACATATCACAATTTGAAATAACTAGGAAGAAACTTATAATTGGAAATAGTCATTTTTGGAAAGAATGAAAATCTAATTTTTTTGTTAAGTTAGAATAAGTTGAGTTTTTGTCAACTTCAAAAGGCCATAACTTCTATCTCAAGATGAGTTAGAGGTACATCCAGATATGGTAGGAAATATCTTGGAATTATCTTTCCAACTCAGCCGAGTTTGTGCAATTCCGAATTCGTATGAGTGAGTTATGCCCTTTGGAAGTTGGGCGGTTCGAATAAGGAAAGTCCAATCCGGTTTTTGGAAAGGTAGTTTGGTCTTTTCCTTACCTAACTTAATTAATTCATTTTTAGGAGTTTAATTGGGGTAAAGTCAGATTTTAGTCAGTTTAGAAAAAGTGAATTTCACGCTAGGACTTGGAGAAAGGAGAAAAGCGGAGAAAGGAGAAGAGAAAGCAAGATTCGTCAAGATCGTCGAGTTTAGCTTGTGGATTTCGTCAAGGAGTGATCCCTATGAAGTATGTGAGATAACATAGCATTGGGTTAGTTCACCCACACGCCAACCATGTTTTAATTTCAGCGAAGTTATTAGATTTAAAGGTAAATCCTTGAGTTCTTGATGATATTCGTTTGAATTCTTGTGGGTTATGTTGTTGGAGTTTTCTTGAGATTGATTCATGCTTTTAGTTCCGTTTTTTGAGTAGAATATGATATATGTGCAAGGTATAAATGATTCTAAGTGTTTGGGGAAAGAACCAATGAAGTTTAGAGATGAAAAACGGAGAAGAAAAGTCGTCAAACACCTGGGGAAAGAGGTGGGGCGTCACGCCAGCCAGCACACCCCAAAAGGGGCTCTGAAGTTTTCCCCTCGGGGAGCCGTGCCAGCCAGCGCGCCCCAGACTAGTTTCTGATCTTTTACCTATGGCGCCCCGCGCCTCTCAGAGCGCCAGGGACGCCAGTTCTCTCCATTCGTTCCCCACCTTTTGGTACTTGTTCCTTATCAATGTACCTATGTTTTCTAGTTGATTCCAACACTCTAAGGTACATCTAAACATCATGAAATCATCCATAAACATGAGATCATGAACCTTGAATCCATAATCCAATTCAAGGAAAGTTAAGATCAAAGTCAAGAGAAGTAAGAGTCAAGTTAAGAGAAGTTCTTAGAGTTTTCCAAAAGTCTTTTCCAAATGCTTTAATTTTGTTTCAAGACTTAAAGTTCAAGTTGAGTAAAGAGTAAAGATTGAAGTTCATTTCTTTAAAAGTATATGGGGACTATGTACTCCCAAAGGGTTTAGAATGTTTCACATTTAAGCAAGAAAGGAAACCTCGATTTGCAAAGAGCCTTTGGGCTAGTTTTGAGAAAAGAGTAATCTCTTTCTAAATGAAGCAAGAGAGGAAAATTTGATTTCCAAGATAGCCTTTGAGCTAAGTTTTTGAGCAATTATCTCAAATCACAGAAAGAAGTATGTTTTTAAACATAAGAGCTAATATTACATTTTTGGAAGTAGTATTGAGCACCAATATGAGGGAGAGTTCAGATAACTCACTGCCTCCATAAACCATGTAGCCATCATGGGTATAAAAGGGTCATACTTTTTGGCATAGACTGGTGGATTTACTTAGTAATTTAGGTTCTATACCCTAGGAAAGGTTTAGGACGGCCCTGGCAGCGTGATGCAAAATGTTGTATCATCACAATAACTCTTAAGTGATGGTTGTCGGTTAGAGAAACTCCCACAGAAGTAATTGTATTCTTATATACACAGTTTTATTGTAATTTTACATACATTTCAGAGTTATATGTATGTTTGCATACATACAGAGTTGGCATCATGTTTTAAACAACTTTTCTATAAATTGCACTTGTTTTAAACTGCTTTATATTGAAATGAGTTCAGTTATGTTGAGTTGAGTTGAGCCAGATAAATGTTCCTTTCAGATTCTTTTCAAGCTTAAGTTGCGATTAACATTACAACTCTCATACTCGTACATTCAATGTACTGATTCTAGTTGGCCTGCATCTCATTATGATGCAGACACATGTAACTAGGATCGGCATCCAGCGCATCGTTGATCCAGTGAGCAGTTCAGAGTCTGTTGGTGAGCCTCCTTGCATTCTGGAGGACTCCTTTACTTTTCTTTCAGTATTTTCATTGTTAGGATGATTAGGTGTCTTGTCCCAACGTCCCTCTTTATTTTAGAGGCTTCATAGACAGTCAGTAGTTCAGTTGTCTTTACGTTATTGATGCTTATCATGACCAATGACACAAACCTATGGTTTGAGTGTCTACGATCGTCAATAATATAGTGACCCAACGAAGGGGTGGGGTCGTGTCCCATGGAAGTGGTAGTGAAAATAGTAGTTAGGCTAGAATTTTGTTCTAGTTAGCTGTAGTTTGAGAAATTATCGAATAAAAATAAAGTAAATTCAAGTGGGTGACACCAAAGTGTCAAATATAAATGGGGGTTTGTCACAAGTATAGCTAAAACAACAAAAATAAAGAGAAAATTCAAGTATGGGGAGAAGTTCTTGGGGTGTGACCGCAATATATATTGATATAAATCGTTGGGTACATGCTTTCGATAGGAAATTTGCAAGATAATAGTGACTAGGCTAAGCTTTAGATGGAAATAAGTTTCCTCTCGGGAAACCTATCCCGTTTCAAATGGGTTCTTCTCGGACACCCATTTGCCGCATGAAGGCCACCCTACGCCTTACCCCACTCACTCTCTCGAGCTGAGTTTTAGGATATGGGACTAGGGCTCACCCTCTCTGGCTGAACCTCATGTCAACCCACTCCTTAGGCCATCAGTCTAGCGGTCTTGGTTTCGCGTCCTCTCTCTCTCGCAAGCTGAAAACACATGGGTGATTTTGTATTTGCAACTGCAAACCCATTAATTTAAACCACAACCACTAGGTGAAGTCACCATTAAAATACATCTAACCTATCAACAAGCAAGACCCAACAATAATATCAACACATATTTGCTAAATCACACCCCAAGAATTGGGTTTTTTTGCCACACATCAAGAAATTAGATATTATACCTAAGATGATAGAGAAATCAAATGGGTATAAGAAATTAAACCTTTATTTAAGCAAAGAAAGAAGAATAGAGAAGACCCACTTCACATTTGGGGAAAATGAACTCCTTTCTTCAAGTCTCCCACAAAACCCTCTCCAAATTTGAGAGAAAATATGAAAGCTAAAGTGAAAATTACAATAATGTTTTTTTACTCTGATGTTCGACACTTAAAACTACAAATCTAACTAGTATTTATAGTTGTCACATATTTGTACTGTGTCAGGTCATTCAACGAAGTTAGTTAGGATCACCGAGCGTGTCGGCAATCCGCCCTTTAGCCTGGTTTACCGCCCTTCTACTTCGTCCTCAACATTTTATCATTCTGGGGCGTTGGGCGATAGGGAACTGCCTCGCTGATTTGTTTAGCGATTCACCGACTTCCTCTTTTCATCGCAGTTTTGACTTCTAGCATCGTCGTGTTTTTGTCCATTGGGCGATGAAGTACTGCTTCACGGAACTACTCGGTGATGCGCTGACTGCTTCTTTTTCCGCAGATTTGATCCTTTTATTCAGAGCTCAGCACACTGGAATAAAAGGCAAAGTGAGACCCTTCGGCGATTCGCCAAGTGGACTTGGCAATCTTCAGGCCTTCATTTCTTCATTCTTTTCACCCTTTTTGTCCCTTTTTTCTGCGTGGTGTCCATGCTACCCTTTAAACTTCAAATACCTGAAACTTACGAGTTTTCATCAGATATTGAGATAAATGAAGCATTTGAGGACACAATTTCTATTAAAATATAGCACTAAATGAGTCCAATTTGTGGACTCATCAACACCCCCAACTTAAACTTTTGCTTGTCCTCAAGCAAACTCAAGCTTAGCCGTTCAAAAAGGAGGTCTTGAACAGTGCTACACAAGACTCAATCATGAATGCACACAACAAGACTCAAGTAACTTATGCAAAGATCAAATGTGTACCCAAAGATTCAAGTTGTGACTCACCAATAAGAAAGAATCTCATGCTCACAATACTTGCTTCAAAGGCAATCTCATGCTCACAATACTTGCTTCAAAGGCAATTTCAAGCTCAACAAAAGTGTTCAAATGCCCTCACACAAGGAATGATTCCATATTCACGCACAATGGTTTGCAATTTAAAGTTTAGGAATCACATGCAACGCTCACTCTCATAAAGAAGAACACAATGCATGCTTTCACCCATAGGTTTGCCCTTATTTTCCGATCAACATTTGTTTTAGCTAACTCAAGATCAAAAAGGTCTTTTCAAGGCTTGTAATGGGGCTGAGTGCAAAGGTATGATCATTTAGGCTCAGTGAGTTTCATCCTCATGAAATGTGGTTGTCACAACACTTCCTTTCCACTTCTTTCATCATTCTCTTTAGTGCTCATAAGTAGAGCTGTCAAAATGGGCTGGCCCAACCCAACCCAACCCTAACGGGCTAGAGAGTTAAATGGGTTGGAACAGACATACCCTTTTAATTAAAGGGCCTATAAAATAGCAGCCCAACCCAGCCCTAAGCGGGCCATGGGTTGTGACGGGTTGGCCCTTCAACCAAAAAATGGACAACATTTTCCTCTTAGAAAGGATACGAACATTGATGTCCGATGAAAACGAAATCAATACATACATAAATTCATTCATGAATTACACATATTTCAGTGAAAATTTACAAAACAAATACATAATAGCCAATATACAACATTCATAAGATTCATCCAAGCAAAAAAACATTATATGATCACTCTTTTCATAAGCAAGACAATAAAGGAGAAGTGAAAAATTAGACATAAAAACAAAAGTAAAAGAGGTCAAAGATTAATAGTTATAATGGAGTAATGAACTTGGGCTAATAAGATAATTTAGTGGGCTAATAAGATAATTTAGTGGGCTAATGACCCTAAAATGTAAAAGATATGTAAAAAGTATAGTCTTGATTTTATATTGATATTTTAAAAATATTTATTGACAAAATCTTAACAAGTAAAACACTACTTAAAATTTTATATAAATATTTTTAAAATTCACAGCCCGCGGGCTGGCCTCTGAGGCTTCCGGGTTGGGCCTACGAGGCCAGCGGGCCAAATGAGGCTGGGCTAAAAACCCTCGTTCCTAAATGGGCTGAAAAAATTGAGCCCAACCCCATTTTATTCAAGGGTTGGGTTGGGTCGGCCTAGCGGGCCAAGCCCATTTTGACAGCTCTACTCATAAGTCATCCTATTATTCACTTTCCGTGGATTATTTGGGAATCCCATTTATTTTGTACTTTATTTCACAACTTTGTTTCATTTCTTTTTCATTTTTTTTGTATGGAGGGGTTCCATTTTTCTCAAAACCATGGGTAAGAAGGACTTTCTTGCACTTTTTGATTTACCCTTTCTTTTCACCACACCCCCAACTTAGACTTTTTGCCTAAGTTGGCTACTCAACTAACCACAATTTCATGAGGATTATGGGTAATGGGTAAAGAAAGGTTACATTTGCATAAAGTTTCTTCCAAAGAAAGGTAAGGCTCAAGGGGTGTTCAAGATAGGTTCACACACTCACAAGGTAGATCAAAAAAGAGGTATATGTCAAATTGTCTCACACTCTTTAAAGTTGCCTAAGATCATATCAAGAGTTCACATCACTTAGTCGATTGGACCAACGGGGCAAATTCTAGGATCTATCATGCATGGTTCATAGTAAGCTCATCACACAAGGCATCGACACTAAAGTCAAACAAGACTCCACACTTTCGCTAGTGTGCAATGATCATCACAAGAGACTCAATTCGATACTAGGCTTGTCGTAACGAGATGCAAAGTTTTCACATATTTTCTATGCAACTTCATTTGGCCTCATCGTAGCCGCGCATTCATATTCGTTCGATTGAGAGCACTATTCAAGTCATTGGTATTGATCGAAACCGAGACTTAAATTTTACAAAAGAACAACCACATTCAACACAGAAAGGGTGGCAAATTTTTTTGAAAGGGTCAAAATTATTTTGCAATTTAAAATACGGAGCCACAAGCTCAAACATCCACAAAAAACAGTATAAAACAAAATGACCCAAATATATCAACAAAACATGAACATCAATATTCACACAAAAGGTGGGCCTCACCCCACCACAAATAAAAACCATTTGTCCTCAAATGCAAATCATCAAATATCCAGAATGTAAGCAAAAGAAAGACAGAGAGGGAGGTAAAGAAAGGATCATGTCTATGCAGTCTCTCCATCTGTCTGGGCATCATTGCCTGGTGCATATGTCTGGATTTGGGCTTCAGTGCGCGGAGTCACCTCGGAAGAAACAACAGTAGCAGACTCACTAGGAGCTGCCAAAGGTGTATCCGCCAAAATGGCCTACACAGTTGCATAGAATCCCCGGGCCCATAAAGAAATATAGGGGCCTCAGGGAGTAGTCTCCCTTTCAGAGATGGGCCTCTTGCCCTTGCCTTTATTTCCAGGTGGAGGTTCTTGTCTTCCCTTCTTGGGAGGATTTGACCCTCCTTCATTTATTGTGATATCCCGTGCTCTTTTATGGGGTGGCATGACAATATTGGTCTTTGCCATATCTCGGGATACTCAGACTTTTCCCTGCTAGACTCAACAATATGCAAACATAACCCCATAAGATTTAACCGGTTTTAAGGCACAAAAATATGGTATTTTAACAATATAAACACTACGGAAAAGATTTTCACAGGCATAATAAAAAACAATTAAGATCGGAGAGGCCCAGCACACATCACTAAGATAATATCATTGCAAATGAGTAAAAAATTGATAAAATAATCTCGGAGTTTGGAAAACCAACCTTCTATGCCGATTAATAAAGATCGAAATGCTAGGCGGTAAAGTGATCCAAAGTCTAAGCACCAATCAGCAACCAAAGTACTTATGGAATGCAAATATACTGAAAATACTAACTAGATGCGCGTTTGCGAAGTTTGAAAGCGAGGGAAAGTGAAGATTTTGAAAATTTAAACCTTTGACCGTTTAAGAAACCGTCTAGTTCTCGCCCATTCGGCGACAGTAGTCATGGTTGTAGAAACATTCGGTGACTCGCTGAGTGGATACTTACCTCACCGAGTTTTACTGGACCTCCAGTGAAACTAGGGGTCCAAACGGCGGACTAGATCGCAATCGCCGACCAGTTCGGCGAATTGCCAATAATTTCCTGGGCACGCTGAGTTTTATAGACTCCACTTTGAAGTTGTCTTTAGTCCAACGGCGGTCTAAGTCGAGGTCGCCGACTTCTTTGGTGATGCGCGGGCTGGACATTTGGCTCACCAATTTGCACTTTTCACTCACTTTCCATACTTCGACCTACACAAACAACACACCATTATTTCTTAAAGAAAAAGTAAAGTGGTAAAACCTTGGGTTGCTTCCCAAGAAGCGCCTTATATAACGTCGTGGCATGACGCAACTCCTCACTCAAGTTCCATTAGTGAGGTTTGCCTCATTTTCATGAGGCCACCCCACTACTGGCTCTGGTTAGAGAGAAGATAGCACTCGGTCCATTTGATACCCATAGTTACCATTCATACTCATCTTTCCTATTTCAATACACAAACAAGAAAAACAAACCTAAAAATTAAGTATGTGTAACTATGAAGAACGAAGATTTTACTAAACTAAAAATTCTCAACCGATACCACTCCCTGATAGCGGCGCCATTTTGATGCTTATAGTGACCAACAATACTAACCTACGGTTTGAGTGTCTACGATCATCAATAATATAGTAACCCAACCAAGGGTGGGGGTCGTGTCCCAAGGGAGTGGTAGTGAAAATAGTCGTTAGGCTAGAATTTTGTTCTAGTTAGCTATCGTTTGAGAAATTATCGAATAAAAACAAAGTAAAATCAAGTGGGTGACACCAAAGTGTCAAATATCAATGGGGGTTTGTCACAAGTATAGCTAAAACAACAAAAATAAAGAGAAAATTCAAGTATGGGGAGAAGTTCTTGGGGTGTGCCGCAATATATATTGATATAAATCATTGGGTACATGCTTTCGATAGGAAATTTGCAAGATAATAGTGACTAGGCTAAGCTTTAGATGGAAATAAGTTCCCTCTCGGGAAACTTACCCCGTTTCAAATGGGTTCCTCTCGGACACCCATTTGCCGCATGAAGGCCAGCCTACGCCTTACTCCACTCACTCTCTCAAGCTGAGTGTTAGGATATGGGACTAGGGCTCACCCTCTTGGGCTGAACCTTATGTCGACCCACTCCTTAGGCTATCAGTCTAGCGGTCTTGGTTTCGCGACCTCCTTCTCTTGCACGCTGAAAACACATGGGTGGTTTTGTATTTGCAACTACAAACCCATTAATTTAAACCAAAACCATTAGGTGAAATCAACATTAAAATACATCTAACCTATCAGCAAGCAAGACCCAACAATAATATCAACACATATTTGCTAAATCACACCCCAAGAATGGGGTTTTTTAGCCACACATCAAGAAATAAGAAATTATACCTAAGATGATAGAGAAATCAAATGGGTATAAGAAATTAAACCTTGATTTAAGCAAATAAAGAAGAATAGAGAAGACCCACTTCCAATTTGGGGAAGATGAACTCCTTTCTTCAAGTCTCCCACAAAACCCTCTCCAAATTTAAGAGAAAATATGAAAGCTAAAGTGAAAATTACATTAATTTTTTTTACTCTGATGATCGACACTTAAAACTACAACTAACTAATATTTATAATTGTCACAAATTTGTGCTACGTCAGGTCATTCGGGGAAGTTAGTCAGGATCGCCGAGCGTGTCATCGATCCACCTTTTAGCCTGGTTTACCACCCTTCTGCTTTGTCCTCAACATTTTATCATTTTGGGGAGTTGGGCGATAGGGAGCTGACTCTCTGATTTGTTCGGCGATTCGCCGACTTTCTTTTTTCATCACAGTTTTGACTTTTAGGGTCGTCGTGTTTTGGTCCATTGGGTGATGAGTTACTGCTTCGCGAAACTACTCGGCGATGCGTCGACTGCTTCTTTTTCCGTAGATTTGATCCTTTTCTTCAGATCTAAGCACACTGGAATAAAAGGAGAAGTGAGACCCTTTGGCAATTCGCCAAGTGGACTCTGCGATCTTCAAGCCTTCATTTCTTCGTTCCTTTCAACCTTTTTTTGTCCATTTTTTCTACGTGGTGTCCATGCTTTTCTTTAAACTTCAAATACTTGAAACTTAAGGGTTTTAATTAGATATTGAGATAAAAAAAGCATTTGAAGACACAATTTCTATTAAAATATAGCTCTAAATGAGTCCAATTTGTGGACTCATCAGTTATCATTTCATATGTTAAGACTTGAGTTGCCGTTTCGGCCAAGTCGAATGTTTGACTTAAAAACATTCTTAGTTATTTTATTATTCAAGTTGAGTATAGTGCTTTTGATCATTATAAATATGCATAGAGTCTTTCGCTGAGTAAGTAAGCTAGGCCAAGGGTTCATTTGGGGCCATCAATAGTTCTCGAGTGCCAGCCACGTCCGGGGTGTAGGCTCGGGGTGTGACAAACTTGGTATCAAAGCCCAGAGTTCAAGAGTCCTAGGGAGTCTATGAAGCCGTGTCTTTAGAGTCCTAGTTATCAGTATGAAGCGCGCCACATCTATAATTAGGAGGTTGCAACACTTAAGAAATTATCTCACTTCTTTCACACTCATTTCATGCGTTAGAGTTTGATCTCTAAAAGTTTCCTTCTAATTCCCTGCTTGCACGTGTTTTTCAGATAATCATGTCTCTAAGAAGAGCTGCTAGAGGTCGCCCTACTAGGCGTAATATTGATGAGCAAGGGGTACCTAATGCACTTGAAGTGCAACCCCAAGGAGAAGTCACCAATGCTGAGTTCAGAGAAGCAATAAGGATGCTGAGTCAAGCTGTGACTAACCAAGTTGGGGAGCAAAGAGGATCTAGACAAGAAGAGGCTGACACTTCGAGAATTCTTGAGTTCTTGAGGATGAACCCTCCAAGTTTCACTGGTTCAAGCACTACTGAGGATCTAGAGAACTTTATTGAGGAGCTGGAAAAGGTATTTGATGTCATACATGTTGCTGATACTGAGAGGGTGGAGTTAGCTGCATACCAAATGAAGGGTGTCGCTAGGATTTGGTTCGATCAATGGAAAAAGAATCGAGCTGAGGATGCACCATATGTGAGTTGGGTTTGTTTTGAGGAAGCCTTCTTGGGGCATTTCTTTCCCTGAGAACTGAAAGAGGAAACGGTACGAGAGTTCCTTACCCTTAAGCAAGAGTCACTAAATGTTCATGAGTATGGGTTGAAGTTCACCCAACTGTCCTGTTATGCTCCGGAGATGGTTGCGGACATGAAGAGTAAAATGAGCTTATTTATTGCTGAGCTGTCTCGTCTGTCGAGTAAGAAAGGTAAAGCTGCAATGCTGATAGGTGACATGGATATCTCAAGGTTGATGGTCTAGGTGCAGCAGGTTGAGGAAGAGAAGCTGAGGGATAGAGAGGAGTTTAAGAACAAGAGAGCTAAGACATGGAATGAGTTCGGGAAGCAGAAAAGTAATGCTAACCGGTTATCCTTCCAACAAAAATAGAAGGGACCTGCTCCATCATCTGCTAGTGCACCTGCACCAAAGAATAAGAATAAGTACAATAGTCAGAATTTCAGAGCCAAGCCTGCCTATTCCTAGGGTAGTATGGCGCAAGGGGGTAGTAAGCCTCCTGCCTGCGCTAAGTATGGTAGAAACCACTCAGGTACATGTCGTGAGGGCTCCACTGGTTACTTCAAGTGTGGACAGAATGGTTATTTCATGCGAGAATGTCCAAAGAACAAGCAGGGTAATGGTAATGGGGGCAATAAAGCCCAGTCTTCTTCAGTTGCTCCACCAGACAGAGCTGCACTTAGAGGGGCTAGTTCCTCTACTGGCGGAGGATCAAATTGCCTATATGCTATCATTAGTCGCCAAGAGCAAGAGTATTCGTCAGATGTTGTCACTGGTATGATCCAAGTCTTTGAATCTAATGTTTATGCTTTGCTAGACCCAGGAGCGAGTTTATCTTTTGCAACTCCTTATGTTGCTATGAATTTTAATGTTATTACTGAGAAACTTAGTGAACCATTTAGTGTTTCTACACCTGTTGGTGAGTCCATTCTAGCAGAGAGAGTCTATCGTGATTGTCCCATTTCCATCAATCACAAGAGTACCATGGCTGATTTAATTGAGTTATACATGGTAGATTTCAATGTCATTCTTGGTATGGACTGGCTTCACGCCTGTTATGCCTTCGTTGATTGTAGGACTCGAGTTGTCGAGTTTTAGTTTCCAAATGAGCCAGTCTTAAAGTGGAAAAGTAGTTAAGCAGTGCCTAAGGGTCGTTTCATTTCGTACCTTAAGGAAAGGAAGTTAGTTTCTAAAGAGTGTGTCTATCACTTAGTCCGAGTTAATGACTCTAGTGTTGAGATACCTCCTATTCAGTCAGTTTTAGTAGTAAACGAGTTTCCAGAAGTTTTTCTTGATGATCTTCCCGGAGTCCCTCCTAAGAGTAGACTTCAGTATAGTCTTCCGGATACTCGTCTGATATCTATTCTGCCATACAAAATGGCACCAACAGAGTTAAAAGAGTTAAAAGAGTTGTTGAAAGATCTCCTAGATAAGGGCTTCATTCGACCAAGTGTCTCACCTTGGGGCGTTCCAATATTATTTGTGAGAAAGAAGGATAGTTCCCTTAGGATGTGTATAGATTACCGCCAGTTGAACAAGGTTACCATCAAGAATAAGTATCCTCTTCCAATGATTGATGATCTTTTCGATCAGCTTCAGGGTGCTTGTTGTTTTTGAAAAATAGACCTCAAATCAGGTTACCATCAGTTGAAAGTAAGGGAGTGTGATATTCTCAAGACAACATTCAAGACCCATTATGGTCATTATGAGTTTATGGTCATGTCGTTCGGTTTAACCAATGCACATGCAATATTCATGGACCTTATGAATAGAGTGTTCACACTTTATTTAGATATGTTTCTTATCGTTTTCATTGATGACATACTAATCTATTTGAGGAATGAAGAAGATCATGCTAGTCATCTCAGAACAGTTCTCAAAAATTTGAAAAATAGAGAGTTGTATGCTAAGTTCTCGAAATGTGAGTTTTGGCTCGAGTCTGTGGCATTCTTAGGCCACATTGTGTTTGGAGAGGGAATTAAAGTTGATATTCAGAAAATTGAGGCAGTGCTGAATTGGCCTAGACCCACATCTCTAACTGATATTAGGAGTTTCTTAGGTTTGGCTGGCTATTATTGAAGATTCGTAGAGGGGTTCTCATCCATTTCGTCTCCTTTGACCAAGTTAACTCAGAAAACAGTGAAGTTTCAATGGTCTGAAGCTTGTGAGATAAACTTCCAGGAATTGAAAAAGAGGTTGACTACTACCCCAGTGTTAACCTTACCAGAAGGTACGCAAGGCTTTGTTGTATATTGTGATGCGTCTAGAGTTGGTTTGGGTTGTGTATTAATTTAGAATGGCAAGGTTATAGCTTATTCCTCCAGACAATTGAAAGTTCATGAGAAGAATTACCCAACCCATGACTTAGAGTTGGATGCTGTAGTATTTGCGTTAAAAATATGGCACCATTATCTTTATGATGTTCATGTGGATGTGTTCACCAATCACAAGAGACTTCAGTATGTGTTTACTCAGAAAGAGCTTAATCTCAGACAAAGGAGGTGGTTATAATTACTCAAGGATTATGACATGAGTATTCTTTATCGCCCAGGTAAGGCTAATGTTGTTGCTGATGCTTTAAGCAGGTTGTCTATGGGTAGTACCGCCCATGTTGAGGAAGAAACAAGAGAGTTGGCAAAAGATGTGCATAGACTTACACTCTTAGGAGTCCGACTAATGGATTCCACAGACGGAGGAGTAGTGGTGATGAATGGGGCTGAATCATCATTAGTGTCAGAAGTAAAAGAGAAGCAAGACCAAGACCCAATTTTTCTTGAATTGAAGGCAAATGTTCATAAGCAAAAAGTATTGGCTTTTGAACAAGGGGAGATGGCGTACTGAGGTATCAAGGTAGACTTACATGTTTAGGAGTCCGACTAATGGATTCCACAGACGGAGGAGTAGTGGTGATGAATGGGGCTGAATCATCATTAGTGTCAGAAGTAAAAGAGAAGCAAGGCCAAGACCCAATTTTTCTTGAATTGAAGGCAAATGTTCATAAGCAAAAAGTATTGGCTTTTGAACAAGGGGAGATGGCGTACTGAGGTATCAAGGTAGACTTACATGTTTAGGAGTCCGACTAATGGATTCCACAGACGGAGGAGTAGTGGTGATGAATGGGGCTGAATCATCATTAGTGTCAGAAGTAAAAGAGAAGCAAGGCCAAGACCCAATTTTTCTTGAATTGAAGGCAAATGTTCATAAGCAAAAAGTATTGGCTTTTGAACAAGGGGAGATGGCGTACTGAGGTATCAAGGTAGACTTACATGTTTAGGAGTCCGACTAATGGATTCCACAGACGGAGGAGTAGTGGTGATGAATGGGGCTGAATCATCATTAGTGTCAGAAGTAAAAGAGAAGCAAGGCCA
>JAJOOO010024115.1:0-16756 GCA_029582685.1 Solanum piurae
AGCATGTGATTATCCTTGTCATCGCTTCTAAAATATGTCTCGACATCTTTGAGTTTTGTTTTAACGACAAAAATCACTATGTGATATCAATGTGAATTATGTTACATAAACACTATTCACTTGTTTAAGCAGTCAAATCTACACTTAAAAAGTTACTCTAAAGTACTTGTCAAAAGAGAATGATTTATTTTGTGATTCTTCACAACTTGTTTTAATGTTTGGTCCTTAAATCAGCCTTTTCCTCTCTTCTTTGTTTAAATCATTAGTTTGAAGCCATATTAGTTTCATGTATACATAGTTGTAATATCTTTAAATTCTTTATTGGAAGCAAAATGTGCATTCTTAGTCATGTTACATATATTTTGTCATTATATGTTCTTCGTGCATCATTGTTGTGAGCATGTGCACTTTGCAAAAATGTGGACTTGCCTTACCTACAATGTGAGATTGGATTAAGTTAATTGGCAATGGGTATTTAATATTTGTCATCTTTAGTAGTTGTTAACTGTCTTTAGTTTTAGTTACAAAGCTAATTATATTGGTTAGTAAGAGCTTGCTCGGTTCACTATTTCCTTAGGATTTGTTTTATTTTGTTGCTATGACTGAACTTTTCTTTTCTGTTTATAATACTTTTCTGACGTAATCAAGGTTTCTCCTAATCATACTCCCTTTTCTTTCCCATGTTTCATGTACAACCGGAGAGCTGGAGTTTCTACTTTGGAACTCGTCATTGGCCTAAAATCTTAGGCCAACAACAATTAGGATCATCGTGATGCTTGGAATCTCGCAAATTAGGATTCTAATATTTTCTTAGCCTTTCTTTCGTTGTCCTAATTATGTTATTTTGGCTAACCTTTACTCACAAGTTTTGATATATTGCTTGTCTTTTTTTTTGAAGTTTATTTACGTGAGCTAATATTATTTGTTTATGAATTTAGTTGAAACGCTTTTAGAACAAATAATACAAAAAATATTTTCTTAAAAATGGGTTAGCATTTTCACTTATAACATTCTTTCAAGCCTTTTAAGTTGAAAAGAGGGGCTTATAGTTTTAAAAGATTTCCAAATGAAGTTTCAAAAGGCTGAAGTAATTTTCATTTAGTTACTTAAGTAGAAAAAATAAAACTCATGAGTTGGGACTTCCAAATGAATTTAGAAATACATAAAGGCTAAAATAATATTCATTTAGGCCTGCTTATCGCTTAGGACCTTTAAATATTTTGAAACTAGTTTAAAGGCTCGAGTAATTACATTTAGAAATTAACTTAAGGCTAAGATATTTATTTTTAGATATACATTTTTTTTAAAAAAATAAGTAGGAAAGTAGGCTTATATATTTAACAAAACAATTATGACTATAGAATGAGTCCTAATAGTTAGGCCTATTTTTTATACTCTTTACATCACCCCTTTACAAAAATGTATTGATTATTCTCACTTTTTGGATCAAACATTGCTAAAAACATTTTAATCTTTTAACATGCCATTTCAAAATTTTAGATATGCCAAAAGGTTCAAATACAAGTTACATACATATATATGTCATACACACAAAGGTATATATTCTATATTTTTTCTCTACATAATCTATTATATTTTTTATCTACTATCCCGAATGTTATTTATTTTATTTTTTTATAATTTATTCCTACACTTTACACATATTATTTTACCAAATCTAATCTATCGCTAACTTATCCTTACATGTAAATAAAGTAATAAACATTCACATGTTTTAAAACAACTTATATATATATACTACACTTTATAATAAACATATTTAAGATCACAAACCTTTTATATAATATTTTAACATCTAGTATCATTTATTTATTTATTTTTAAAACTCTATCCAATATATTTTCATTCAAATTACACATCACATATTACTACGTATTTACACTCAACTACTATCTTATTTTATTTCACGTCTTAATAAGACGACAATTTTATTTTATTTTGCAAATTCAACATCTATGTATTTTTAGGATAAGTTTATTATGATACAACTATATATTTTTTTAACATATGAATTTATTATACATTTAGGTACATTTATTTATTTATTTTACAATACTACGATTAAATCTATTTTATAAGACATATATATGTCGTACCTTGTATTGCACTCCTTTTAAACTAACTAATTAATTAATCATTGATTTTTAAAGCAAATAGATAAACAAGTTTTCCAAATCATATTTTTCTAAATTGAGTTTAAGGACTATCTCCAGATAGGCTCTGAGGGGTGCTTAAAACCTTCCCCTCGACTAACGAAAACCCTTACTCAGAATATCACTGGTTTCGAAAATCTAAACAGAGTTTACATTTACATAAAAAATGGTTTTCCTAATATTTTCCTTAAAATTTAGGTGGCGACTCTAAAACAAAAACAAAACAATTTTTTTTTCGAAATCAAAGTGTCAGCCGTATTATGTTGTGAACTGTTTCGACCAGTTCGAAATAGGGGTGCGACAGTCACGCCTCGAAGCTTCCCCCAGAACGCAGACATAGGACCTAGGATCACGAGTGACCCCAAGCTAACCCTACTGCATATCATAAGCATACTAAAGTAAACTCAAGTAAAGAAATACTGTGCGGAAGCTAAATCATCATGTAAACTGAAATGATGGGGAATACCCATAAACTATCTAAATATATGAAAACTGAGAGGTTAACAACAAATGAAAAGGCAAACTGGAACGCAAAAGTTGAAACTAACTATGTTTGAAAATAGCCTCTAACTGACTAGAAGTGTTGGGACATGACCCAGCTAAATCTAGCAAAAACTAAAACTAAAACTAAAAGCAAAGGAAACATGTTTGTCGTCCTCAGAGAATGAGGACTCACCACTGATGCTGCTGAGCTGAAGATCGGGAACCGATCTATGCGTGATCTGGAGGCTAAGGACCTGAATGTACATCACGAGAAGATGTAGCGTAGAGTATTCGTCAGTGCTTGAAAGGTACTGATCATGCAAGATAGAGTAAAGCATAACAATAAACATACATGAACCAAAACATATATATGAGCAATGATAAGAGATAAGTATGATGCTAAACTGAGAATACTGAACATGAAATAACTGAATGCAATGACTAAGTTTATAACATGCTGAAACTGAATACTAAACTTTGACTGATAACATGGTTAATGCAATTGAATTTGATTGTAGGGGAGCTACTAATCACCGACATAAAAACACATGAGCTAAATATGGAGTCTGATGTATACGCCCCATCGAGAGGACCCAATATACCCTGCCAGAGGTATAGAGGCATGACTGACATGATCACTAAACTGATGCCCCAGAGGGGACTTACAACCTACAGGGCACGTAATTTTGGGACTTGAGGGTGACTGACCCTAGTCCACTTAGTATTAAGCTTCTCCAAATTGATTATGTAATTAACAATTTATGACTGAATTTCTGTAATACTGGATAGCTCAAAAACTGACATGCTAACTGAAAATGCAACATTAATGTGTTGATATTGAAACATTCAAATCTGAGGCATGTATATAAGAAATATCTGACCTAGCATGTCTACTTCATGAACTAAAAGAACTACATAGCTAGGCTTCTGAATTTATGATGGAATCTACAAAAAATGACACAAATATCACGATAATCTTATTTGGATCACTCTAACAGCTAAAACCAAATAATTTCTAACATTCAAGAAACCCTAGGTCTAAATAATATTAAAGGAATCAAGATTCTAACAGAAATATAGGGACCTAATGGGTGAAAGGAACCCATTAGTGAAATTCCACATAATTGGTGATGAATTCCACGAAGAAATCTTTTGAGTTCGGGGCTGAAACTGATGAAATCCTGATGCGCTATTGAACTAAGGCTTGGTCAACTTCTCTTTCTAATTTACTCTAAGTTTCGCTTGAGTTTAGTGAATAATTGATTAGGGCAAGTTCTAATTGGTTTACTAGGCTAAAACTGACCAGAACCACGTAATTTTGGGGTTAAACGACGTAGTGTAGGGGTCCAATGCATAGGGAAAAGACCAAACGACCCCTGGCTTAAATGTTGTAAGGGCCACCGATGAAATTGACCAACGGTCCGTGGACTAACCCACGGTCTCTGTTGGTCAACCGTCAATGGTATTCTGGGACTAGGTTATGGGGCCTCGATCCACGGACAAGGACCATGGTCCGTGGCTTGACCTATGGTCTGTGGGTCCGTCCGTGGGTCATGCCTTAGAAACTTTTGTCTGAGGGTCTGACCTACGACCCTAGACCACGGACCGTGGTTTGACATACGGTCCGTAGGTCTGGACTTAGAATAATTTCTAGGCCTTTTCTAGGAGGGGTTGCAGGTGGTGAACCACGGACCACCAGGACAAACCATGGGTTACCCTACGGTCCGTGGGTGGCAACTGTGGGTTGCACCTACAACTTCTGGAAATCTGTTGGTTAGTCTGTTTTCGGATACGTGGTGTTATAACTATGGAGGCAAGGGGTTGAGTGGTGATGTGGAAGACATAAGGGTGTGTCGTGAGTGGTTGGCCGGATTGGTAGTAGTTATATTTCGGATCTCCTTCGAGAGACAGAATGGTTAATTTATGATCAAGTACAGAGTGAAGAAGGGATTAAAGTCAAGTGTACTAGTATGATTTAAGTATCCGAAAATGGTAAGGGCAGGAAAATATAAAGGTGGAGGAAAGGAATAGTCTTATTGCATGTTTTTGGTGGTCGATTTCTTATATTATGCAGTGGGTATCGGGTTGACTGAGGATGGCTACCAGTACATGTGGTTTTGTACTAATACTACTATTGCTATGCCTTTTGGGAATAGTCTGAATGCAGGTCCGGTGATGTCTCATAGGTGTAGATGAAGATAAGCTCCAACAGCTTCCATGTTTCCTTCCATGTGGTTAGAGCTGTCTATTTTTATTGCGTTCGTATCTTGTAATCTTAGAAGCTCTTGTACCTGTTTAGACTAGATCCCTGGGGTGTTAATTACTTTACAAAGTCTTAACTCGAATTGTTTTAAACTCTTATTTTATGAAAATCTCCATTAATTTGTTTCTATCTTAGTTTCCTTAATCTTCTGTATGTTTTTCACTGTTTGGGAATTTAGGGTTCTCCTACTTAGGTGTTAGAGTAGGTGCTCGCACGGCCCGGTGGGTTAGGTCGTCACAAATTTGTATCAGAGCCCAGGTTACTGGTCTCCCAGTACAAGAGCAAGTGTGGACTAGATTCCTGCAGATTGGTGTGTTGACGTCCACATCTAATCTTAAGGAATCTAGGAAGCATTCTAGGAAGTTGTTCCATCTCTTCACTCCTTTCGTGCAAGTTGTCGCTTGCTGTATGAGTTGAGTCCAATTGGTATCTCCCAATTCCAATTGGTATCTTAACAAAGTGAACCAGACGCCATAGTCGCGGCTGAAGGGACATAAGCAAGTTAATTGGAACCGAGATGGTTCCAATTGGTATCTGGTTGTAGAGGCTGAATAAATGCATGGATGATCAGCAATGGTCATCTATGGGATGAATTAACTAATAATTTGGACTTGTCTGTGAATCGTAACTTAAAACTGGGAAATATGTGCATTTTATTATCTGAAATAATTGTTGATGTGAAAAGGTATATATGTTTGGATGTTATGATATGATTATGTGCACAATAATTATTGTCTGAACTTTGATATGTGCAAAATGCTAGACTAAATATTCGAAACTATGAGTGGTAATTGCTTGAGTTTTGTGAACTTGTTGTTGGAAAGAAAATTCATGACTAAGTTTGGTGCAAGGGTCTACATAATCTACGATGTGATTCGTAAACAAAAAATATGGACGTGTGTTGAGACCGAATATAATTGTGTAATGTTCTGGGCATATCCAGGGGATGTGCGTGTTTGTGGTGTTGATTTAATGAGAATAGGTTCTGGAGTGTGAACCGTGAGAATTGCTCGGGATCGACAATGACCATCCTAGTTAAGGGAATTATCCTAAATGACTAGTTATAGCCTGGGGATCAAAGGAAGAATTTAGAAGACGAGGAAAGCCCTAGAAAAATTATTGGCCTGGGTTATGTTCCGTCTGAGTCGCTAGGGAGGGATTATTCCCGCTAGGGCGATACCGCCAGTGCGGGATTTCTCCCATCAGAGCGGGACAGGGCCAGACGAAATATCATCCTTGTCTCCCCTACTTTTCCCTAGCCACACATGTAGATCCTGCATCGTGCATGGGTCAATTCTCGCAACCCTATCAATACTCAACAATAAGAACAATATGTTATCAACCCTTAGCAATTAATATTAATTGTTAAAAGCAGCAGAAATAAACATCCATGTTCTTACAAAAAGTAAGGAGAAGCGAAAAGATAAAATAAAGTATTGTTCAAATACAGGCCCAAGAGAGGCAAAAAAACAAATTAGAATCCCTGGGACTGGGAGGTGTCATCATCAAAATCTAGGTCCTCCAGGGGTACCAGGCTAGTCACGACCTCGTCCATAAAGGTAAATTACTAGAAGTCTCCTTTCTTGACTCGGGGATACTCATGTCCGGGGGAAACACAAGAAAATATGACCTTCAAGGTCTTCCACATCCTGACGATCCCTCTCCAAACCCTTCCTTGACTCCTGGCACAGTTCGCGGTGGTGCATATTAACCTCCAGAGCAGTGCTAGGTGGAACCGGAGTTGTTCTAGCAAAGGAACGTCCCAAGCTCCTCCAGAAGGCCACGAGGTCCTCCACCTGTGCACCTGAGAGTGGGGGATGGGACCAGGTGGGAAGAGTGTCGTCGCGTACACCATCTTCACCTCCTTCATCTTCCGCTTCAGAAGCTGCTTGACTACTATTGGCTTTGTCCGTCCTTCTCCTCTTGATCCTAGAGGTAGAACCCTGTCTAATCAAAAGAGGGTGAAAATGGGGATCCATAGAAAGTACCTCATCGGTGTCCAAGAGGGGAACCCCTTCCTGTTTGCACATTGCGGTCACCAACCCCCGGGAGGAAGAAGACCTTTTTGTTTCCCCGATAGAACATCTTCCATTTTGAGATGATATACTCACCCACATTTAGTACAATGCCCTGTATGGCGCATCCCACCACCAAAGCTCGTAGAAAGGTCGCGTTGGTCCAGTTTTGCGATGGGCGGATCCTCTTGCTAACTAAGTGCAGCCACCATTTGGCATCCGGAGACCAGTTAGAACTAGTCATGCCCATTGTAGTAGCCCAGTAGACCCGGTCCCGGTGCGCAGGCTCAATAAGTGTATCCCGTGCCAGCCCAGTCGAACTCCATGAGATGGGTATAAAAGGCAGGCACCTTCTCCTCTAAACCCAGCAAGTGGAAACCTCTCTAGCAGCAGAATTTGTTGTTTCGATAGTCGTGATGTCTTTCCCGACTGGTGGCATCGGGAAATTGGAGGAAGGGTAGATTGTCTTCGTTAATACCAACCATTAGATAAGCTTGCAAAAATTTAGAAAACACACACGTTAGAACTCTGGGGGATTAAACAACCGAGTTAAGGGAGAAAAGAAAATTTTCTGATTTAAGTGGCAAGGGACCACTGCCCCACTTCATCACGCCACAATGGCCTAAATACCGCCACAGCGGGATAAGAGAGGCCACTACAGCAGGATGAAGGCCGCCAGAGAGGCATTCATCTGGGATAAATTCCAGGCGCGATCATGGCACCTCTTCATCCCAAAAACCTCATTTTTCACATATTTTCAGTAGATCATAGTCTATAAATTATCATAGTACCTATATATGTTGTTATTCTAGAAAAATAACCCCTAAATGGTGTCCGAATCTGGGTTTTACAACAAGGAAACCTTTCAACTTCCCCCACCCATTTTGGAACCGTTTCGACCGTATTTTTGTGAAATCCTAATGCCCATGATGGTTTAGAGACGTTAGGGACGTAAGGGAAGTGTCCATGCTATGTTTTACTAGAAAATCAGATAGCCTATGTTCAGAATTTTGAATATATACCCCAAGACCCTTCTAATCATTTGTTTAATTTCATGCAATCGTTGTTAAGTAAGTAATGAAGTAGATAACATAAGGAATGAGAACATTACCCTGATTTTGACGTTCGGAGCGTAGTGATCAAGAGGATTTTGGGAATTTTGAAAGAGAAAGGGAGGAAATGGGGAAACCATTCCCCTTTCCCCCCTCCCCTCTTTTACTGCATTCAATTTCCGGCTACAGCAGGCGTGTCCCCGCCACAGCGGCCCTACCGCAGTGAAAACGATGCCGCTCTGGCGGGGCAGGTTGTACAATTAGACGTGTGCTTTACTTTGTGTGTTGTCTCATTTCCCTAGACGGTCCTTTGGGTATAAAACCTAGGGGCTACATATTCTCTTTGGAGGCATCTTGAAAATTCCATAACATCTTGGAAAATTCAGAAGGAGATCAAGACATCGACTACATCGTCTTTTCAATTTCGAGTCCCAAGGGATTCAATCCAAACACTCATATATTTTATGCCCGCCTCTGCTGTATCTCAAATTTGAAAATCCACTATCCTTCATGGTTCCGAAATGGGCCAATTTGTTAGTTTAGAAGTACTCCTATAAGGGCACAGGTTTATCCCTTTGCTAATTTATCAGGGACGAACGAGGGGTAAATTGGTATCTATTATAACGACCCGAACCATCGTTAATTAGGAAAGGAAAAATGTCAGGAAAAACTAGGTCTCTCAGCCCGCCAGAGCAGGCCAGATGCCGCTAGGGCGGTGGCGATCTAGCGAGATAAGTGGCCGCCAGAGCGGGATGGGCGAGACAGAATGTAAATAACGTGAAGTCTTATTTTCTCATTTTTCCAAAAACACCAAAAAGAGGCGAGGATCACCCCAGAAACACTCAAAAGGATGCTCTAGGCATGGGAAGGAAGGTGAAAAATATTTCTAGCGTTAGGAGGTCGAATGATTGCAGATTTCCGATCAAGATTCGCCGTCCCATCATCCAGAAATCCGATTTCAAGATGCAATCCCTCTACGAATGCTTGGCACTAAGGTAGGCTAGGTTTATTTGATTGAGTAGTTATAAATCCACTATTCAATGTCTAGTATAATGGTAATTAATTGTAGAATTCATGTGTAGGCTTTTGTACACCAAAAAAGATATGATTGTATATGTATCCTAGGTGTTACATCTGACGTATACTGTATGAGGAACCCCTAATCGATGAACTAGGCTTAGGTTATGGTTTGGTTTCCTGTTGTGTAATGAATGTGGATTGATTATGATATGGTATGCATGCGTGTATGCAAAGCATAAAAAGTGGAAACGAACCTAATGAATTGAATATGTACAATTGCATGACATGAACCTAATACTTGATTGTGTGATTATACGTATGTTTATTATGGATGTGATTGTGATGGTTATTGTCCTGATGGATCGGGTGTCACATACCGACACACTAACATAGATTGGATCGGGTGTCACGTACTGACACACTAACATGCATTGGATTAGGTGTCACGTACCAACACACTAACATAGATTGGATTGGGTGTCACATACCGACACACTAACATGCATTTGATCGGATGTCACTTACCGACAAACTAAAGTTCATTGGATCGGGTGTCACGCACCCACACACTTACATGCATTGGATTGGGTGTCATGTACCCACACACTTACATGCATTAGATCGGGTGTCGTGTACCAGCACACTAACAGTTTGGGTATGGGTTTCATGAGAAGACCATTGACTTGTCATATATGCGTATTGTTGAGGATATGGAATTGTCTGTTTCTCTTGAAATGATAACTAGATTGTACATTGTATATATATATATATATATGGGTTTCGGTATCGTAAGTTACTTAGGTATATCTTGTAAGGAATGAATTGTGAATTGTTAGGCCCAAATCGGGATGTGATATGGTAGGTGGAAACCAAGGATCCAGGTGTCACTATGTGTTACCTTAAAGAGGTGATAATAAGTATTGTCGCTGAGAATTGGGGTGGTGTTATGTCGTAATGTCAAATAGTTAAGTATTACCCGGTTAAGGGATTATTATTTAAATAGTTAATAGGCCTTGATAGAATATAATATGGAGGAAAGGGGTTGAGTTGTTATATGAAAGACTGATGTTTGTGTAATCAAGACACAACTTCCAATTCAAGTGTCTACGATCGTACAATAGTAATATAATCAAACCGAATGGGTTGGGGTCGAGTCCCAATGGTGCGATTTTTGACAATTAAGAGTTAAGCGCGAATATGCTAGAGTTAACCATAGTTAAAAACATTATCGAGTAAAAATATTATAAATTAAGGGATAGACACGAAAGTCAATTATCAATAGGGGGTTTGTATTCAATTAATGAACAAAAATAGCGAAAATAAGAGGATGCAAATTAGGGAGACGGGATTCTTGGGATGTGATAAGAATATGGATAAACTACACAATCGGATAAATGATATTGATAGTCAATTGCTGAACATTTGTAACTAGGCTAGACTTTAGTAAGGGTAAATTCTCTCTCGAGTAACTTACCCCGAATCTACTCGGTTTCTCTCGAACACCGAGTTGCCCCTTTTAAGTACAAACTCTGCCTTAGCCCATTCACTCTCTCGAGCTGAATGTTTAGGAAAAGGCCTAGGGTTCACTCTCTCAAGCTGAACCCAAGATGACCCAATAACCACCGGCTATCGATTTAGTAGTCTTAGTTTTAAAACCTCTCTCTCGAGCAAGCTAAAAACACTAAAATGAAATCGTATTTGCAACTACAATCCCATTAAGTTCAAACACAGCTACTAAACAAAATCACATTTAAATAGCAAATAGACTAACAATAAGCAATACCCAACATGAAATTTAACCCATATTCACAAAATCACACCCCAAGAATTGGGGTTTTAGCTAGACATAGAAAAAAGGAAGATATTGATACCAAATCGAAGTAACATCAACTGGGTATGATTTATATTCACTTCAATAAAGTCTAAGATGAAGAATCCTCAACACCCACTTCCAATTTCTTGGAATTGGAAGTCTTCAAATCTTCAAAAGCTAAGCAAAATTTCTCTACTTGAAAACTTAGAAAAATAAAAATGTTGTCTCTGAAATTGCATCCTAAGATAAAAATTCAGACTAGTACTTATAGCTGTCAAAAAATGTGTTGTGAAGGATCACTTGGCCCAGTTAGTCGGGATCACCGATGCACTCGACGATCCGCCATTTAGTCTGCTTCATTGCCTTTCATTTTTTGCCTTCAGCATCTTCACGTTCTGGATCATTGGGCGATATAGTATTGCTTCGCGGAACTGTTCGGCGATGCGCCGATGACTCATTTTCAATGTCGAATTGATTTTTTCCTTCAAGGCTCAGTACACTGGAACTTTGGGTGAGGTTAAGCCCATTCGGTGACTCGCCGAATGCATTAGGCGATCCTCAGGCCTTCTTTTCTTCATCTTTTCAGCTGTTTTGTTCCTTTTTGCCAAGTAGTGTCCATGCTTTGCCTCAAACTCCATATACCTGAAACTTAAGGATTTGCATCAGTTATTGAGACAAAATATGCATTTGAGGACACTAATTCTATTAAAATGAAGACCTAAATGAGGCCAAATTATGGACTCATCAAAGACTTAAGGGTGTGTCGTGAGTGTATGGATGGGTTGGTAGTAGTTATATTCGGGATCTCCTTCAAGAGACAGAATGGTTAAGTTATGATCAAGAACAGAGTGAGTAAGGGGTTAAAGTCAAGTGTAACAGTATGATTTAAGTATCCGGAAATGATAAGGGCAGGAAATTATAAAGGTGGAGGAAATGAATAGTCTTATTGCATATTTTTTCTGGTCTATTTCTTATATTATGCGGTGGGTATCGGGTTGACCTATGATGCCTACCAGTGTGTGTGGTTTTATGCTGGTACTACTCTTGCTATGCATTTTGGGAATAATATGGATGCAGGTTCGGTGATGTCTCATAGGTGAAGACGAAGATAATCTCCAACATCTTCCATGTTTCCTTCCATGTGGTGAGAATTGTGTCTTTTGTTAATGCATTCGGATCTTGTAATGTTAGAAGCTCTGGTACTTGTTTAGACTAGATCCCTGGGGTGTTAATTACTTTACAAAGTCTTAACTCGAATTGTTTTAAACTCTGTTTTTATGAAAATCTCCATGAATTTTTTTCTATTTTAGTTTCCTTAATCTTCCGCACGTTTTTCACTGTTTGGGAATTTAGGGTTTTCCTACTTAGGTGTTAGAGTAGGTGCCCACACGGCCCGGTGGGTTGGGTCGTGACAGGTAACCACAACATACTCACATTGAGTGTTTTGTTGATGTTGATTAGGATGGATGTAAAACCAATATGTGATCTACTACTGGATATTGTGTCTTTGTTGATGGTAATTTGGTGTCATAGAGAAGTAAGAAACAAGGTGTTGAATCTCAATCCAGTGCAAAATTCGAGTATAGATCTATGGCCACGGTCCATATTTGAGATCACGTGGATACATCACATATTGATAGAAATTGGATTGAGACATTCTACAATAGCAAAACTCTAGTGTGATAATCAAATTTCTTCGTATATGTGTAATGACCCTCCTGGTCATTCTTGCCTTAATACCTTCTATTCGTCATTTAGAGCATTCCTGTAGTGATCCCAAGTCATTTATGACTTGTTGACACTGATTATTCGGTCACCTGGTCATTTCTTTGGGTTTTATGACCATTCCCCTGTTTTGGAGCTTTTGAACCTTGAATAGTTGACTTTAGTCAAAACATCTAGAGGATCCGCTCAGAGGCTTTTGAAAAATAGAAAAAATCTGATATCTGGTTCAAACTTTTAGCTACCAGAAAATGGCTTGTTTTAGCGACCAGATGTCCTTTTAGCGACCAGATCTACCATTATTTATAGCCAAAAGTCACAATTTTTCCCTCATTTTATAAATGTGATTTCTCTCTCATTTGAGCCTCATTTTGGGTGATTCAAAGGTTGGGTTGCTCAAAATATGCTTGGCTACGTATTGAAGTGCTCGGGGACTGCCGGGGGACCTCCGTTTGAGGTAACTTTCGAGTTTAAGTGGCTGTCTTCTCTCCTTCTTTAGTTTTAATGGTGATTTAAATAAAAGGGCTGATTCCGGGATTTTTCGAGCCCCAAATTATGTTCTATTTTGGGACACAAGTTCGAGGAGGTAAAATAAAACTTTTCACAGAGTCGATTTCGGGATTCCTAGTGCGGGTCCCACAATCTCGTTTTACACCTGATTTTGGGTCCGTCACTGAAAAATGTGATTTTTGTGTCAAAACGACCGTATTGACGTTGTGACGCTTTTCTGATAGGGTGGAAGAGTGTTGAGGCTATACATAAGGGAAAAGCTCTGGCAACATGGTTTGGAGCACCTGTGGTCGACCTATAGGTAGGCTACAACTTCCCTCTCCTTAGACTGAGCATGGTTAAGTAATTGTATGTTTATTTGTACGAATTTGGGGTTGAATTGGTGGTTAATCATGTTAAATTCCTAGAATCCATGTCTTAGGCTTCTTTTTGGGTATTCCGGGCGGTTGAAGCATATCTATTGTATTTGTTGATCTTCCTCACCTTGTGGTGTGCCTTATATGTGATTTATGAATATTGTTGGAGAATATTTAGCCTTAGTATAGGCTTAGGCTAATTATTGACATAGACTTGTGTCCTTTTGGAGCCTTTAGGCCTTGTAATCTCCCAGACATCGCTCCGGACGGCTTAGCTCCCTCAAGATTGATGTAGTAGACCCGAGTCTGATAGTTTGGGCCTTAGCTAGGCAGTAAGACCACTCTTGGAACCATATATCCATAAATCCCCTATTTTCAGTGGTTCCACATATTTGTTTCTTGGTGTGGAAGCTACTCATCAATTCTTGTTGGATATGGTTAGGGCTAGACTAATTTATTGATGGCCCTCAGATTGTGGGTATTCCCCGTGATGCTCGGTTGGCTGGTGATCCTATTTCTAGAGGATTCACCTCTATTAGTGGTTCAAGTCTCCTAATTCACTCCAAAGGGCGTGGTTCAAGTCCTTGCCTTGGCATTATAGCCTTGGTTTAGGTCCTGGCTTTCTTTAGTCGTGGTTCAAGTCCATGCTCCTTACAGACTGGTTCAAGTCCATACCTACTCTCACGTCGGTTCAAGTCCTCAGAATTATTTATATGTGGTTTAAGTCAACGATTATCCTTATCTTTGGTTCAAGTCCTTGGTTACTCCAAATCTCGGTTCAAGTCCTTGATCCTCCATCTTCAATTCAGTTCAAGTCCTTAACCCCTATCAATTCTTGATGAGCTTCAGGCATATGGATTGGTTCGGTTCGAGTAAGTTGAAAGTTGTGGAAATCTTGAAAACTTCGTCGGATCCTCTTATTCCATTCTAAACTCTTCCTTGTACCTGTCAGCCTTATGGGAGTCCACTAAGGTTTTACTTTTAGCTTACGCACGAGTGTACCCGTTGAGTTTATGGGAGCCCGATCAGATTTTGTTAGTTATTCTCCTTTTCTTTGTGTGTTAATACACTCGTGTGCATACCTATTAGATTTCTCGTTCCTGTTTCTGGTAGTATTTTAGACTCGCATTTCATATTACCTTTGCTTTTCTTGCTTAGTCGACCTATAAGGCCTACTGAGTACCTATTATTTTGGTACTCATACTACACTATGCATCTGTTTTCGTGATATAGGTCTGAGCACCAGCTACCAGGATTGGCATCGAGCCTGCAGCAGTCTGATTTAGAGACGGGAGTGAGCACTTGGAATTTCATGTTATACCAGTCTCCATCTATATATATTGACTTGTCTTATGCTTTTTGAGACAGTGTTGTTTATGTGGTTCACTTTTGAGACTTGTATTCATTTTTTAGTAGTTTTGTACATGTGACTTCCAGGTTCTGGGAGCGATCTCTTATTTGTATATATATTTTGGCTTGCTTTCGCTTCTTCATCTATGATTCTTGTTATTTATGTTATTGTTTTAGTTTCAGTTTAGTTTTCTGCCCTCAATCCCATTACTTGTAGTTCCAGGATACGGGTTGGCTTTCCTACTGCTAGGTTATAGTAGGCGCTATCATGACTCGAGGAATCGGACCATGACAAGTTGGTATCAGATCACCAGGTTTATTGGTCTTACTTGTACAAAGCTAACGTCTAGTAGAGTCATGTGGATCAGCGCAGAGACGTCTGTGACTTATCTTCGGGAGGCTACATGATGTTTTTCGGAAGACTTCATGTTTTGTATCCTTTTTGTGCATTGTATGTCTTATTGGTTTCATTGGATCTCACTTGTTTCACTCTTTCAAAGGATGACTCATACATTTGGTAGAGAAGCCAGGGTTGATGCACCCGAGCCCACAGACAGAGCCCCATCTAGGGGTAGAGGTCGACCCCGAGGTGGAGGCAGGGCCGCACGACCAGCTTGAGTGAGAGACAGGACTTCGAAGTCGGAGGCGGATCCTCAGGTAGATCATGTTCCTCATCTTCCAATGGGGCAAAGGACCAACCCAGCCACCACCCACACCAGCTACCACTCTAGACATTCAGGTGATGCTCGCCCATATTTTGCGGCAATAGTGGGTATGCAGCAGCAGCCCGCCGCTCAGCCAGATGATTTAGATGGATTCATGCCACAGTAGAAGATGCTCGGGGTAATTCTGAGATTGTCACCGCCAAGGTTTTTTAGGGATGTTGGGGAGGATGCCCATGTGTTTCTTACTACTTACCGAGAGAGGCTACATGCGTTGGGATTGGTGGAGTGGAAAAGAGCCGACTTCACCGCTTATCAGCTAGATAGGACGGCCAGACACTGGTGGCATTCTTACTTAGAGGCCAGGCCAACTGGTCTGCATTAGTATCGTGGACAGAGTTCTAAGAGACATTTTTGGCTAGGTTCATTCCGCGGAGCATTAGGGATCAGCTTCGTGATGAGTTCTCTAGGTTGGAGCAGGGCTCTATGAGTGTGTCTGAGTATGAGGCTATATTCCACGAGCTCTCTCATCATGCTACGATGATTCTACCTACTGAGGAGGAGTGAGTTTGATACTTGTTCAAGGTTTGATATTCTAGCTTCAGATAAAGACTCAGCCTATGGTTTAAGCGGGACGTTCATTTCTAGATGTAGTTTACCATAACCATACACTTGAGAAGCTCCATCGCGAGGCCCAATGGGGCAGCCACAAGAGGTTCCAGCAAGATCAGTTCAGTCGCTCGATCCAAGAATTGCTACATACTATAGAGGGTGACCAGCACCGTCAGGGTGACTCTATTGCCGGTCAAAGTCAGGGCTGAGGTGGTGTTCAGTCAGGTTCTTCAAGTTGGGGTGGTCAGCCTCCAGTTGCGAGCAGACCACCACAAGGTTGTTTTGGTTGTAGGGAGCTCGATCATTGGTCCAGAGAGTGCCCTCTTCATAGGTCAGTCACACTAGCTCCACAGGCAGCTAGACCTGCACCATCAATAACACCTCCAAGTAGATGAGGAGATCAGGATCACCGGGGTGGTCACTAGGGTACGCGAGGTGGTTGATGTGAGGTCAAAATACATATTTTTAATCATTATTTGCCTCACATTTAGTGTTTATATTTATCCTTTATGAGCATAAATTTTATGAATTGTGCTAAATTGTGTATTTTATTTGTAGGATTAAATTGATGAAAAAATGAAGAATTTTGAAGCTAAAACGAATTAAAGATGGAAGGTTGAAGAAGAAAATCAAACAGGCAGCTTAATGGATTAAATTGAATAAAATAATATATTTATGTATATAAGGAAAGGCGGCTGCAATTGGAAATTTGCAATTTACCTCT
>JAJOOO010024116.1:0-10673 GCA_029582685.1 Solanum piurae
GGCTAATATTACTAAATTAATACATTAGATTAGTCAAAAAGTGGAGGGGTGGATAACTCATTATCCTCAAGAAATTCCAACTGTTTTTTTCAGTTATGACACGTTACTCCATAATTAATGCAAAGGTGGCAACCATATGACAGTTGACAACTACCAAAAGTATAAAAAATTCTTTTAAGAATACTACTATAATATAACACGATCAATAATAATATATCCAATGTAATCTTATAAAAATAGAGTCAAAAGAGAGTGGCGTGTATGCAAATTTTATATCTATCTTATAGAAGGAAAGAGATAGTTTCTGAAAGGTCGTCTACCCAAGTAGAACAATTCAAAATATGTTTGAAAAAATACAATAATGAAGAAGTCCTTTAAAAAATAATAGTGAAAGGACTAAAAATATACTCTTTCCGTACATTTTTAATTGTCATGGTTTCTTTTTCTAGAGTCAAACGATAAAAAATTTGACTGACATTTTACGATGTATTTTTTCATCATATTGATATAAATTTTTTTTGTAATTTATAGTACTTTTCGTATAGTTTTTGAATATCCAATTTTTTTGTTTAAAATATCAAATTAATATAATGTAGTCAAATTGACTTTTGAAAAGCGTAATATGACATAAAAGTGGATGGAACATAAAATAAAAGTCTTAACTAATTAAGAAGACTAATTGAAGTCGTGTATATGAGCACTTATAAGTTGACACTTGGAAATGTAGTAAAGGTGGTCATCTTAGTTGGTCAACTAAAATCTCCCCTTTAAGAATAGTTAACTAATTACCATTTCCTTTTCAATTTCTATAGTGAAATTTGACTAATTACAAAGTTAAGGTTTTGAAGTTTGTAATTTGTAATTTTATGTATCTAATATTGAGAGTAACATTGAAGAATATGGCTAATAAATAGAACATATCTTTAGAATTGAAGATATATGGTTTAATCAATATGTCATTAGAAAATTAAAAATTGAGATTTAATCAAAGTTCAAAAACTTAGGGCTTAAACAAGCATTCCTTTAATTTAGGGTGGAACCCTTTAATTTGCCCCTTTTAGTGTAGAGTACAACAACACAACATTTTTGCTAGTTTGCAATTAGTTGACTCGGGTGATATGATTTCTCTATTCTTAATCAAAGATTTTGGATTCGAGTTCTGAAAATAGAAAAAGTAAAATTAGGGACCACATTCTTCTTAAATGAATCTTATGCAGCACAAATTTAAATTAATCGGAACCTCAAGGTAAGTATCGAACATTATGTGAAAAAACAAAAATAAATAATTATTTTTTCTCTATTTTGTAATAAAACTAATGTGGGATTGTCATGTTTGAAGATGTAGCAAAAAGATAAAGTTCCTTTTAACATTATCTTTGTTTATTTTCATGTAAAAGATATGTGGTACCCTCAAATTGTTTAACAAATTGGACCACATTGTGTACACCTTGCCAAACCTAAAATGAAAAGTAAAAGAAAAATACTAGAAAATAAGAAAATTTTCGAGAAACTATTATATATATTCTTTTACCTTCGTAACATATGTGTACGATATCCACTATCATTTCTAGATTCTATTTGTGAAAATAACAAGCTCAACAAGGGCGTAAGACACTTTCCACATAGTTTAGATATATAGTTGATAATTTTATCGTGCATTTTTTCTATTTCTTATTATTTATGTAATGTTATATGGTGATTCATTATTATTATTTTTGAATTTCGAAATACCAATAAAGGTCATATTTGTCAAAATAGCTAATGGCATACGAAAGGAAACTATGATGGAATAATTTTAAAAAATACATTATTTGCTACTTTCGGCAGATAATAAGTTTTATTGATAAGGGTTTGCATATAGTAATTAATAGGAAAAAAACATTAATTTTCAACAAATTACGCGTTTTATTAGATAAGATTTGCATTAAAGCAAAACATTAAATGACCTTATGACTCATTTATAGAAACAAATAGAAAAATACAATTTCATATCTTTTTTTATTGGACCTAGGATAACCTGATGTCGTTATAATCTATGTCACATTTTTTTCCCTTTGAATATGCACTCTGTGGTAAACACTTTGTATAAATTGTATAAATCCTGCACTATATAATAGTTTGCAAACCACATAGAAAATATAAATCGTATAGTTGTGTGTAATAGCCTGCAACCACTCAAAGAATATAACCGCATTAAATAAATCGTATATGATAGACTCGATTCAAAAATATTAAAGAAGATCAATTCCAAATCATTCGTATAAATAAAAAAATAACCATCCTTCAAAACAACTTAATCAAACGACACGATTTCAAATTTTGATATTATACATTTGGAAGCAAATAACAGAAGGAAACATACCCCTCGAAAATCAACACATAGAATAATTTATTTATTTTAACTTCCCCACAACTTTTTTTTTTTTTTTTTGTTATAAAATATGATCCAAAAGAACTGCTAACAGAAAATTAACATTCTGGGACTGGACAAGAAGATGCAACAAAATTTATAAATTTTCACGACTCCCAAGGTGAAATAAAACATGCTACAGAAAAAACCAATAACAATAAAGACAAATATTTAATTAATATTTTAATCAATTAATTACCTACCTAAACCTTGGACATTAAAAAAAAAAAAAAAACAGTTGGTATTTACCAATTTCGACCTGCTAAGATTAATTGCATGAATCGTCTCCTTTTTTTGTTTTTTGCTAAAAGCTTAGTCATTAACTACTTTTTTGTTCCGATTAAATTTAAATTTGCAATACATAAAATCATTTAAGAAACATATAGAAAAATATGATGATTTGTATATGATTTCTTTACTTTTATCCAAATATCTCAAATATAAATTATTAGAATTATTTTATTCTAAAAAAAATTTACGCATACTTCAGGTATGAAAATAAATAAATAAAATAATAATAACTAAATTGTGAAGTAGATTGCATAAATCTTGTATATTCTTAAGTGTGAAAAATCGAACCAATCGATAAATCGAATCGAAAAAAGTGTTATTGATTTATTGTTATTGGGTTATTGAGTTATTGGGTTAACGATTATTTAATAATTTTATTAAAAAAAATTACATTTTAATAGAAATATCGAATAACGTACTTTGAAAATAAATAAATAAATAATAATAACTAAGTTGTGAAGTAGATTGCATAAATCTTGTATATTCCTTCGAACTTCTATTATATTCAAAAATTAGTATGCAGAGAAATAAGATTATTTAAAATTAATTATTGTTTATTTATCTACCTTTATTTTTTAAAACTTTTGCATTAGAAAACTGACACAAATACAATAAAATATACACTAAAAAAAGTTGAATATTCATTTTTGAATATGGGGTTATTCATGAGTTCACAATATTTTAGAAAAAGATGTTGTGGAGCATATAGGAATCTAAACTAGAATCTAGAGAGTCCTCCTTAATCTAGACACAATCCCCATATTTTTATTTTTATTCGGAGTTCGATATTCTTATTAAATTAATATTTTCTCAAAAAGTCTCTTATCGGAGTAAAGTATTACCTGACAAATATGATTTTAAACCCAAATATTAAACTTATGATTAGAAATAAATAATTTTTTGAGATTCTTTCTGTCGTTCAATATTCATATTAGATCGAATTAAATTTTCTAAAAATGTCTCTAGTTGGAGTAAAGTATTACAGAGTACCTAACAAATCTAATATCAAAACTTGTGATTAAGAATGAATGATTTTTTGAGATTTTTATCTGTTGTTCGATATTCATTAAATTTAAATTCTCTAAAAAAATCTTTTGTTGAAGTAAAGTATTATCTAACAAACACAATTTCGTACTCAAATATCAATTTAATTTTTTTTATTAAGAATGAATGACTACTTACCATTTTTGCACATGGTCAATTGCTTTAAATTTTATTGGAATAAAAATAGTTCAACTAGAAATTCAAATTTATTAAGATTTACAATATTTATTTAAGGTATGGAAAGTAATAAAAAAAATTTATTGAGTTAATGAAAAAATATATATTTTCTTGAAATTTCTCAAAGCCACCATCAGACCTACACTAACACGTGTCCCTTTACTTCTTTCTTCTCCATCTTCTTAGCCTCCCTCTTAAAAATTCTTGAAAATACATTCAGCCCAATTAACTAAAAGGCAAAAAGGTGCAAATTTTCATTATTTTTTTTTGCCCATAACCGTGTTTTTTTTTATATCATTTGATACACCTATAAAAGCTTGGACTGAGGAGTCTTTGTTTCAAACTTGTCATTAGCAAAAAAAAAAGATCAGATTTTTTTCTTGATTTTTGGAATTCTTTTTTACCAAAACTCAAATCTTGTTATATAAAATTAAGGGTTAGTTTTTTTTTAATTGTTTTATAGTACAATATGTCGAAGAGTATACTTGTGACAGGGGGAGCAGGGTATATTGGGAGTCACACAGTGTTGCAATTGTTGCTGGGTGGTTATAAGACTGTGGTGATTGATAATTTGGATAATTCTTCTGAAATTGCTGTGAAAAGGGTTAAGGAAATTGCTGGTGAATATGGCTCTAATCTCTCTTTTCATAAGGTATATTTCATTTTTCTGTTTTTCCTTAACATGGGTTTTTCTTGTTGGTTTGTTTGTTTTGGGTGGAGAATTGTTGTGGGGTTTGTGGGGAAAGGGGGAATTGTATGAATTTGAGTTTTGGGCTTTCTGGTTTTAGTGTAAAGATTGGATTTTTATGGAGTTTTGTCTGGTTTTTTGTATCAGTATATTGTTGTTATGTGGTTAATCTCTGAAACTTACTATTTGGTTTGAGGATGGAATAGATGGTTGTTCCTGGAATTGTATGAATTTGAGTTTTGGGTTTTCATCTTTTGGTGTAAAGATTGGATTTTTATGGAGTTTTTTTGTATACTGTTGTTATGTGGTCAATCTCTGAAACTATTTATTTTGAGGATGGAATGGATATTTATTTCTGGAATTGTTTGAATTTGAGTTTTGGGTTTTCATTTTTAGTGTAAAAGATTGGATTTTTATTGAGTTTTGTCCAGTATTTTGAATCAGTATACTGTTGGTTAGGTGGTCAATCTCTGAAACTTATATCTTTTTTTAATAGAATGATTGTTTCTGGAATTGTATGATTTTGTGTTTCCTTGAGTCGAGGGTATATTGGAAACGACCTCCCTATATCGAGGTAGGGGTAAGGTGGACATTCTACCCTCCCAGACCCCACTTTGTGGAACTACACGGGGTATGTTGTTGTATGATTTTGTGTTTTGGGTTTCAAAGATTGGATTTTTATTGGGTTGCTGTTGCTTTCTTTTTGAATTGTATGCCATGAGCATAGGTTGAATAGTTATTTCTGGTATATTCCCTTTTTCTGTTTTTCCTTTTCATGGCCCCTCTCTCTCTCTCTCTCTCTTTTTGCTTCTCTTTTTGAGAACTGTTCTGGGTTTTGTGGATAAGGTGGAATTGTATGAATTTGAGTTTTTACTTCTTTTATTTTAATGTAAAGATTGGATTTTTATGGGGTTTTCGAATTGTTTGAAATCTGTATACTGTTGCTATGTGGTCAATCTCTTTGTTCTTGTTTCTTTCTTGAAATGATTATTGCTGGTCTATCATGTGCTTCTTTTTCCATTTAACAAATGTTTTGGTGAAGTATACACTTCTGTTTTTTCTTTCCATATGTAAAGTAACTGTTAAAATTCCAGAAATTTTGATGGAAATTAGTCTCAGTGGTCTATTGAATTTGGTGTTTTTCATTTGGAGGTAATAACCATTGGCCACAGTTAAATTTTCTTTTATGGATACATTTGCTTTTAATGGCTCTATTTGTCATGTAATGATAGTTCTCATGTATATCAGTACTTTTACATGGATTAAGCTGATTTTTTGTTACTTTCTATTTTAAATTTCTTTAAGTTGGTGGCTAAATTCTGTTGTTTTGTCTTATACTATAGGTGGATATACGTGATAAGCCGGCAGTTGAGGAGATTTTCAGGTCTATCAAGTAAGTTCTAACAAAAAAAATCTGTCTTAATGGTTTTTAAGAGACATTTTTTTTCTTCTAATTTACTCAGTATCGAATATAATGTAGTTATATTGTACACACTGATGATGGTTTATTGACCGTGTGGTGCATGAATTATGGACTATTTCACATGAAACTAAGCTTTGAAGAATAGTTGTTGATTGTCTGAATCAGCATATATGACTCCTTTGCTCAAATTTTATTACCTTTTGACACATTGGTTTGCCATCAACTACCTTTTTTTATGTAGATTTGATGCTGTTATCCATTTTGCTGGACTAAAAGCGGTTGGTGAAAGTGTTGAGAAACCTCTGATGTACTATGACAACAACCTTATTGGAACAATTACCCTCTTGGAAGTCATGGCAGCTCATGGATGCAAAAAGGTATTCCTCGCACTTTGATTAACTTTTATGATGCATCTGTTTTCTTGTAAGTCCTTAACTGGTTTCCTTCTCTGCTTCTCCAGCTTGTGTTTTCATCGTCAGCTACTGTTTATGGTTGGCCAAAAGTGGTTCCTTGTACTGAGGAATTCCCCCTGAGTGCTGCAAATCCTTATGGACGGACAAAGGTATTGTCAATTGTTTCATCTCGCATTTTTAGCGCTCAACTTGTTGAAGTCCAAAAAGTCTGTTTATTCTATCTGTTCATGATCTAACAAGTCTCAATTGTCAGCTCTTCATTGAAGAAATATGCCGTGATGTACAAAGCGCGGACTCTGAATGGAATATCATATTGCTGCGGTACTTTAATCCTGTTGGTGCTCATCCAAGTGGCCGAATTGGTGAAGATCCGCGAGGAATTCCTAACAACCTTATGCCATTTGTTCAACAAGTTGCTGTTGGCAGAAGAAAAGAGCTGACAGTTTATGGAACTGATTATGGAACGAAGGATGGTACAGGGGTATGACTATATTTTCAAGAGCAAATCTTTACGTGTTAGATACATTTTAACTTTCAATTTAGTCCGGTGTCTTTTTTACATGACAAGCTATGATTTACGATGTCCAGCAATACCGTTGTTTAGTAGTTTGGCTAAATGTGACAAAAAGCTGTCCTTTTTATGAGAATTTCCTTGGAGAATAATCATGTCGTGTTTTGTTTTCAGGTCCGTGATTACATTCATGTTATGGATTTAGCAGACGGACACATTGCTGCCTTGCAGAAGCTATCTGATCCTTCCATAGGTGTGTACTTGCTATTTGATATAGGGTTTTTATCGTGATAGTTTATAGTATTGTTCTCCGTTGGCTCATTTTTACAGCTGTATTGCTATTTCTGCTGATTTTGATCGATCTTTTTAGGCTGTGAAGTGTACAACTTGGGAACTGGAAAAGGAACTTCAGTCCTTGAAATGGTCGCCGCATTTGAGAAGGCTTCTGGAAAGGTAGTTTTCAATTGCATTCCACCTTGATGTATCGTTATAATGGTGCATCCAATTCCTCTCAATGGCGGAGGAAAAAGGAAATCACAATTTCCCTCAAGTCGGGAGGCTATTTGCGGTTACTAGTGTTTTCTTACTAGTGCTAGCTCTCTTCTTTTTTTGGGGTACCGATGCCCTTGCATGCTTTTGACTCCCCTAGACTAATTCGTCCGGGTACCTCCCACCAGTATAGATACGGTAACTCTGTCTATCAAAGCTAAGACAAGTGCCTAGCTCTTTCCCATCTCATAGCCGAGTGACATTCATTTTTCGTTTTCTACTTCCTTGTGAATAGACTTTGCTAATTCTTGAACTTTCTAGTTGTTGTAAAGACCCTTATGAGTGTTTAGTTTGCACTACTTACCTACTTCTGTACTTTTTTTCCAGAAAATTCCAATGGTTATGTCTGGTCGACGCCCTGGAGATGCTGAAATTGTATATGCTGCTACAGAGAAAGCAGAACGCGAATTGAAGTGGAAGTAAGTCATGTAGTCAACAAAGTATTTCGTTCACATTGATTTTCGAGATTCTAACACACCCAGACACGTACTACCTTTAAATCTTGAATTCGCCTCTAAACACTCCGGTTTATGTTGCTTGCAGGGCGAAGTATGGCATTGAAGAGATGTGTAGGGATCAGTGGAACTGGGCTAAGAAGAATCCCTATGGCTATGAAGGAACTCCAGAATCTAATAACTGTCACTGAAGTCTACTTCTACTGCATAATATCGTCATAGTCGCTGCGTTCCTGTTGCTGCATCGTGTATGGAATCCATCGAGTCTTCGAAGGGGCGATTCAACGTATAGTTCTAGGGCTATTAGAGGGGATTATAATGTTTATATTGTCTAACTTATAAGTTTCAGAATGTAATTGGAGTTTCAATGAGTCAGTAGTTAGATAAAAAAGGGAAAATCTAAGAAAGTTGATGAATAATATAGCCTTTTTAATTTAAGCATATAGTAGTGTTTCATTTGTTCTTTCATTCCTTTTTCTTTGTATAATAATAACTATCAGCATTTGAGTCTTGTTTTAGCACATCATAACCGATTTCAACTAGTTTGGGATTGAGACGTAGTTGATTGATAGATATATTGAAAGATCTGTTCTTTATTTATCTTGTTTTATTATGGATGAACGATTCACAATCTGCAAGGGTGATTGAGTTGGTGCAGTAGAAGTATCCCATTACCGAGACTATAGATTGAATCCCACTTGGTTCTTTCTTAGTTGGTTAAGTTTGGGGCAACGATTTTGTCTAGCTTATCACATCAGACTTGTCTAGTACGATTTATATCTCCAATATGTGTGACAAAACACTCTTTGAGAGCAAAATAAGGGTAAAGTCGCTACAATTTTTTCTTGTTTTCCGCTCAACGTATTTTGATATCCGTATAAATTTAGATTCGCATCGAAAAGTCGATCGGTATCAATTGTTGGGGCTGAGTAAAATTAAACAGATTTCAAGTACAATAATATGTTGTATAGTTCACATGTAGTATGTGATTTATCTGTCGGCAGTAGCAGTTACCACATTCGACATATGCCATGTGAATATTCCAACAATTATTTTGTTTTATGTTTTTTCAAAAAAAAAAAAAATACTTTTAAATAATCGTAATTTATGTTTGACTAATCAATTTATGTTTAAAAGCATATTTTTTCCTCCTCAAAACTTCACCCAAACACTTCTAAAAATCCAACTTTTCAAAAAAACAAACACTTTTTTAAAAACAATAGATAAAAATACGCAAATAAGAACTCTCGACTTTCCAAAAAATTGATCAAACAAATTATATGCCTAATTTCTTTAATTTAACAGATCTGGAAAAAAAGAGTAATAATATATATTAGGATGAACAAAATTCTTCTATTTATAACAAGATATTTTAAATTTAATATAAATATAAATTAATCGGATCAATATTTTTCTTGAGGTATACTAGTAAAGAAAAATGGACGGTGTTAAATCCAAAAAGAGTTTAAACAAACAAACAAAATAAAGAAAGAGAGGCATATAAGTTAATTTAGTATAACTGAGTTGTTAATGACTAACATTTGTCTAAATTTAGCTAAAAGGCAAAACAGTCCCATAATTTCCATTTTGTTATCTGTATATCCTGCCAATTTGCTGACTACTCTTTCTACATCATTATATATGTTACGCGTTGAATAACCAATATATTTATTTTGTATCAAATTTTTTTAGAATTGTTGAATCATTATCGATGTTTCGTAGAGGGATCTTCTTCTCTGCTTAAAAAGACGATTTATTGACTTGACTAAGTTTACAATTACTTTTTTTTTTTTATAATGATAAATATATTTGCACGACTTGGTTATTTAAAAGTTATATGTAATTGTTTGTAGCTAACTTTTGTATATGAAAAAGACGAATAACTAATTTGTTTCAAATCGGTCAATTTATACTAGACATGTAAACGACATTTGCACTACAATGTCAAAATCAAATACTAGTATTTATATATTTTTTTTAAAGGGAGGGAGTCAGTTTTGATGTATTAAACTTTTGGTATGCACATGTTCCAGGAAAGGTTCAAACCATAAAAGTCTATAGTATGCAGTCTTATTTTGTATTTTTTAAAATATATTATTTTCACAACTCGAACACATGATCTTCTCCTGATTACATGACAATAATTTTATCAGTTATGTCAACGCCTCCTTTTAAAATCAAATAGTGTTATGTAGGAGTATATATAGGTCGGTTTGGTTTGATTTTTCATTAAAAAAAATCTAAACCAATTATGTCGGTTTATTAAATCTAAAAACCAAATCAAACCACGCAAAGTCGGTTTTTTTGGTTTTTTCGATTTTTTACAACTATACGGTGTTTGAAAAAGAGATCAAATATATTTTCATTTACCTGTGTGATAAGCTAAACTTAAGAAATGTTAAATGAATAGAAATTTTCGTAAAGACGATAAAATTTACATGAGTACAATTTTTTTTTTTTGAAATATCAACGTTCATTATGTTAAATTAATAAGATTAAAGGATACAATCAAACTGAATACAAAACGAAATATTTACAAAGTAAATTGTTAACTTCGAATTTGAAAAATTATAACAATATAATTGTAACTTCGGATCTTAATACAAAATAAAATATTTACAAATTTTACAAGCCCAAATTTGAAATAAAATATATAAACATTGAAAACTATAAACTAACTAAAAATATATTAACAAAGTAGATTATAAATAA
>JAJOOO010024117.1:0-13037 GCA_029582685.1 Solanum piurae
CTATTTTGATAAGATTATGGGGGTTACTTACAAGTTATAAGTCACTATTGTTTTGGTGTTACATGTTCTATTAATTAAAATAAATACATAAGAGAATTCATGGTGCTGTGTTCAAGTGATTCGTGATTAGCTAGCACTGACTGCTTCTCTTTATTAAACAAAAAGACCAAATATTGAAAGAGCATGTTAGCTACAAAACAAATATTTAACTTGTCTTTGCATAACTAAAAATCTGAAAACATGTATTTGATAGGGTTGAATCTCAAGCAGCTATGTACATACCTAGCTTATCTGTAAGGATAGGACTTGCTCATGGATTTGGCTATGCAGGACTACAATCACAACAAAATTGTACCCTTCTAATCATATTTGCAATTGCCAATATCCTTACAAAAAGTGAACTTTATTATTGCTGAAATGTTTATGATTGTTTTAAGTCAAAAATCTCACTCTACGTCACTTTTCAAATCCATGCATATAGAGGGCCACAGGAGGAGAATGTTGTTCGTTGAAGTATACAGATTCGTAGTACCTACCACATATCAAAGTGTATGTCCCTCTCTTCCATCCAAATCCAGCTTGGCAATTACATCAACGCCTTGAGAGAGAGGAAAAAACACCAAAATAAAGTTAAAACTTACCCAAAATCATCAAATAGATAAATTGTAAACCTCTTCTTACTTGCCACCCCTGCTTTTGGTACACAAGAAAAAACTCTTTTAAAATGACGCCTACACATACTTTGACCGGCATATATTTGAAAAGTTTCAACAACAGTAGCAGGAGTCACATTTAACAATTTCACAGTAGTGAAAAATTCAACATATGCTGTGAGCCGACAGTTTGCTTTCTTAACCTTGATGAACTTGTACTTAAAAACCTGCAAGGCAGAGACACTATTATCATAATAGTTGCAGAATAAAGCACTCCCACAGGCCACAAGGGTCATACATACATTGGATTGATCATGATTGTATATCTCGAGAGCAAGATCAACCAGCTCATAAATTATCCTAGCCTCCTCCTCGGTGGTGGTGTCGGACATATTTATTGGATGTGCATCAACAAGCATAGAACAACCAGGAAAGGTATCAAGGTCCATACCCTGTCAAGATATTAGTACTACATATATAATGGAAAAACCAACAATGAAATGAAATAAAATGCATATATACATACATTGGTTGTTTGAAGTTGACCATCATAACGACCAATGAGGGCGATCCTTCCTCAACTACTTCCCAGTAAGCAATCTTTAAGATAAAGTCGTTCAAGGTACGGAAAGTGCTCACTACTACCTCTCCAGTACCGAATGTATACTTCATCCAGAAACAAGAACTTCAAGCGAGGAAATCCTTCCTCAACTACTTCCCACTCTTCGCCTATGCAGGCATTATTCGATAGTTTAAGGACCTCGAGTTTGGGTAATTTATCAACAATCATCAAATCCTTCCATGCCAAAAATAAGTTTCTGATTAAAGTTAAACTCTTAAAGGTTTTGTGGAAATGCATCTGGAGGAGGTAAGGGAAAAGTTGGAACATCAGCATATGGATCTGTGTGCAATCTTTTCGTCTGAAACCTCAGAGGATCTTGTGGAGTAGAACCTGAGGGTGCAGTGCTTTCTAGAAAGCAAGCAGCATATGGATAAATAATAGAAAATTCCAAATTCTCGAGCTGAGATAAGTAGCGAAAATCATACAGGTTCTTGCGATTACAGAAGTCTTCTGGGACGCCAAATACTTGCAACTTATTTAAATTAGGAAATAGTCTTAAGAAAGATCCAGTACAATACCGGGGATTCAATCTAGAGAGGCATTGCTTATGATTCCACAAGTAATTCCAGCCCAAACACAGCTTCCTCAATTGTGGCATTGTCAAAATTTCCGATGGTAATATGAAAGGATATTCACTGCCATTGTGAAATGGAAGGTAAAGTTTAAAAGTTTGCAGATAACATAGGCTTGATATCGGTAGAGGAATGTCTATTATTGACGAGGGAACCGCCAATCCTGGATACTTCCGTAAGCTAGGATAAAAACACAAAGCTAGGTATCTCAAGTGAATTAAAGAAAGTAGTCCACTGGGAAAAATTGGACATTTAGTCAAAGAAAGATCTAGTACTCTTACTAGCTTGAAAGATAATTCCAGTGTGACGCATTTGAATCTACACAACATGATACTGATCCGACCTCAACGCTTAAAGGAACACTGCATGGATTGCGCACATGAATTTTGATCACTCTTTCCTCCGATAACATTCACAAAATTCATGTTTCGAGCTTCCCTCAAACAGAGTTCACGGGTCACATCATGCATTCCACATCTCTCTATTTTCCCATCAAAACTCAAATTGTGGATAGAAATTAGACTTCTATCTACAAGTTCGTTTATACATGTTTCTGCCACCTCTTCTACATTCAAAAATCCCTCTACAGCCCATAATTCCACAAGTTTATTTACATAAATCCGTTCATCCTCTGCGAAAATTGCAAAATATAGAAAACACGGTTTTAGGTGAGAAGGCAAGTGATGGTAACTCAAAGCCAATACTCTCATGCATTGGGTTTCAAGATCTGTGCTTACCACTGAACTTACATTCTCCGCAATACTTTGCCACTCATCCAATGTTTTACCGATTTTGGAGAGGAGTCCAGCAATCACAGTAATTGCTAGAGGTAATCCTCCACATTTTAATGCAATTTGTTTCCCAATATTTTCAAATTCAGGAGAACAAGAACCTTCTTTTTCAAAGATTTTTTTGTGTAGTAAATTCCAACTTTCGTCCAAATTCATGAGGCACATGTGATAAGGAGGCTTACCTGAACTAGCATATTCAGCCACTTCCACATTCCGAGTAGTCAGGAGTATTTTGCTTCCATTATAACAGTCTGGGAAACATAGTTTTATCATCATCCCAAGCTTCTGTAGTCCATATGTCATCAATGACTACCAAGTATCTCCTGCCTTTCAGATGCTTTTGCAGTCGGTCCGCTAGTTTATCATCAGGTTCATCACTTATCGAAGAAATAGGGCCTAGGATTACATTTCTCACACAATACTCCTGTGAAACAGTTACTTTTGCACGAATATCAAATCGAGACATAATGTAAGGATCAACAATATATATCAAATCGAGACATAATCTAGTTCCCTTCCTCCTCTAGCAAGTTGATCCAGCATCATCTCAAATTCATTTTCACGGCCATCCACTATTTCACGGTGGAATCAATGCATTCTAAAGCTTGTTCCAAGACGAAAAAAAGCTCCCACATAGCCCTGCTTCTTTCCTCCAAATTCTGTGCTAAAAAAACATCTCTTGATTCTGAGTCAACCATATCTTCTGTTGTGTATGCTACCTCTACGATTTCAACTTCCAAGATTGTTAACCCATCATGATCGCCCGTTATATCGCCAGAATAGCTCTCAAAGATTTGAGCTTTTCATAAAACGGTTGCAAATCACATCTTGATTGATGTATGGTTCTCATAAGGCAAGTAACAACAGCATAAACCATATATCCAAAAAAATAGAAATATCTCTCAGTATGAAAATGGACAAATTGCCACAAGTTATGTAATTTTTCAGTTTTTAAGAAAACAGAAAATGCAAAGTTCTTTCTTTTACTAACTATTTCCATCACATTTCCAGCTAGGTCCACCAACCTTATCATCATGTAGACAAAAGCAGAAACCAAAGTTAGAAAATTTTGTGATCATTCATTGTTAGACCCTACAATCTCTTTAGAAAAATAAAATTAAAAAATTAGTTTAAATAAAGGAGTTCAAGCTGTATAATTTTTTTAAGCTAGTAATTTAATCGAACATTTAGAATGCAAGAAAATATAACTTGTTTTTTTAATTTTGTAAGGGAACCGGAGTTGTAGCCTCAATATGACATATCTATTCATGAATATAAGTATGTTGCTTACATACAAGAGATTGATGATTTTAATTCCATTGAAAGCTACTTAGTAGAATTTTCCAAATCAAAGAGAGAGAAATATTAAGATCCAAGTAGGAATCTCTCTATTCCTAGTTTGATTCCATTAACCAAGTATAAATATCTCTTAATATACTCAAAGTAATGAAGGAAGGATTGAGATGAGAATGGAGATGAAAAGTTTAGACTCTAGAAGCCATATCAACAAAATATTTATGGGCTAACATCAGAAAAATCGAGAAAAATTGTATAATTCTTATAAATTGGCTCTTAAATGCCCAAAATGGACTCTAAAAATTGTCAGAATGTACGTACTGCTCCCTCAACTCCCTACTGAGGGTTCCTTAAAGGTTTCGATTAGAAATCATCCGTAAGTCATATCACCAATATATTAATGGGCTAACACACACGAAAAACTGAGAAAATTGTCTAATTTATTTAAATTGGCCCCTAAATGCCCAAAATGGACTCTAAAAGTTGTGAGATTGTACGTACTGCTCCCCCGACTTCCTACAAAGGGTTCCGTAAATGTTTCGCAAAGAAATCGTCTGAAAGTCATTTCACCAAAATATAAATGGGCTAAACACACAAAACACTGAGAAAATCGCCTAATTCTTGTTAATTGGCCCCTAAATTCCCAAAATGAACTCTAAAATTGTGATACTATACGTACTTCTCCCCTAACTCCCTATGGAGGGTTCCGTAAAGATTTCACAAGGAAATCGTCCGGAAGCCAAATCACCAAAATATTCATGGGTTAAAAAGACGAACTAAGAAGATCACCTATTTCCTATAAATTGGCCCCTGAATGCCCAAAATGGACTCTAAAAATTGTGAAATTGTATGTACTGCTCTCCTAACTCCCTATGGAGGGTTTCGTAAAAGTTTCGAATCACCCGGAAACCATATCACCAAAATATCTATAGACTAACACACATGAAAATCCGAGAAAATCGCCTAATCCTTTTAAATTGGCTCCTTAATCCCTTTATGAGATTAATTGGAGATGCACATATAAAAAAGAAGAAGCTAGTTGTTGGGCTTGATTGCCATAAAATACTCAGACGATGTGGGTGACGCACATAGTGAATCTCATGAATTGACTCGTGGATCATGGTGATATTGGGTCATGAAACTTAGTTTGAGGGGAAGATTGTTGGGTGTGAGAATAAATTTCCACATTTGAGAAGCTACATATAAAGTGTAAAATCTCTTATGGGAAAATTTCATATATGACAAACGGATTTAATGAAATAACGCTCTATATGTATAGTTTATATAATTACATTCCATGGGTATAGTTTAGTTTGCTATGAAGCATTAATTTTGTATATAACATTTTGTTTTTGCTTATTATTTATACAATATTTTATTTTTTTAATAAATGGATACATGAGTGCTAAATACGGTTACAATTTTTTTACATAATCTCATGATTCAAGCTAATCGCCCAAAATCACATATTTTTCCAAAAAACAGAGTTCTATAGCAATAGAAACACCATATCAATTGGTTTCCTCAAAAAACTGAAGCATACAATTAATCAATATTCCTGTATATTCAAAGTTAGGTAAGTGTTTCTTTCAAGGAAAGTTCATGTTTTGAACGACAAGAAAATATACAATTGATTTGTATAATATATAATTGAAATTTTGGAAAACAATTTATTTTTGTTTAGTTCATTCTAATGATTCGCAATAATTTTTTTTTGTTTATACAAGATTAGAGAAATTATATATTAACAATTATATTCTAATTTTTTGTTCGAAAAATCCAATGACACGCTTTGTATATATGAAGTGTGTATGATTCGACAACAAGGCTTGCTTTAATTTGATAATTTTTTTTGAGGAACTTTCACATATAGCCACTCAAAAATAGCCTAATTACTCTCCATAGCTATAGTTTGATAATTACGATTCGTAGCTACATGTCATAGGGAGGAGAGAGGCGAGCGAGACTGGGAGAGAGAGGAGAGAGGGGGTAAAGAGCGGAGAGAGGTGAATTGTATATCTATATTGGTTAGATAATTATATATTATACATATGTATTTGTATATATGGCAAGCGAGATTGGGAGAGGAAGGAGAGAGGCGAGCGAGAGAGGGGAGAGAGTGGGAGAGAGGTGAATTGTATATATATATATATCGGTTAGATAATTATATATTATACATATGCATTTGTATCTATGGCAAGCGAGATTGGGAGAGGGAGGAGAGAGGTGAGCGAGATTGGGAGAGGGAGGAGAGAGGCGAGCGAGAGAGGGCAGAGAGTGGGAGAGAGGTGAATTGTATATGTATATTAGTTAGATAATTATATATTATACATATGTATTTGTATATTCTGGCGAATTATACATATACAAACGTGACTAATTATACTAACTCAAAGTCAGCCCACGTAATTAATGTATAATGTTAGTCGCGAGTGGTAATTATAGCAAACTATAGATATAATGAGTAATTAAGTAGTATAAGTTTGCTTAACCGCGTAATTTTCTTTTTTTTTGTAATTTTTCTATATATATAAGCTATACGATTTGTATAATGTTTAATTGATAATATTGTATATATGTAAGTAATTGTATAAAATTCTTATATCATGTAAATGTGTAAGTAATTGTATAAAATTACTATGTCAATTGTATATATGGGTTGTATATGATTCAACAAAAAAAGTATGCTTTAATTTGATAATTTTTTGGTGTAATCAAACTGTATATTATAATAGTGCAAGGTTTTGCATATTGTTTAATTCATACTATTGTATATAACAAATAAAATATACAAATATATATATACAATTGTGATTTAAGCAGAAAATATACATATACTTCAAGCAATTTTGTATATAACTAACAAAATATACAAAATATCTATGTACAATTGTGATTTAAACAGAAAATATACATATACTTCATCCAATTTTGTATATAACTAACAAAATATACAAATATCTACATACAATTCTGTTTTAAGCAAATACCCAGCGTTTTTCGTATTTGTATACTGATCTAATGAAGCAAACACAACCTCCTCAGAATCACTGTCTTTGTCTTTCCTCTTACTTCCTCCTCCAACAATTTTAATGTCACTTGCCTTGGCATTGTTGATGACTTCCTGGAGTGCAGTTGGGTCATTTTTTTTCTTGGATCTCAATTCTTCAATTGATTTTTCCTCTAGAATTTGTTTAGATTTTGCCATAGACCTTGCATTGACTCCAAAATCTTGAGTTAAATCGAGTGAAAATGAAGTTTGATTATTAACAACTTTGACATGCAATGGCATACCTCTCGTAATCCTCTTAGATGGAGTCGAATCATCCATTTTGTTTTTGAAAAGCTGATAATCTGATAAGTAATGAGGGAATTTTGAGAAAAAAATTGTCCAAAAACTAACAAGCATAATACATATACAATTGAAAAAATGAAAAAAAAAGTTCACCCACGATTTAGGCGGTTACCTGCAAAAAGTAAAAACATGATTGGAGGAAGAAAGTGAAATTCGAATTTCAAATTGGAAGTCGAAGAGTGATTTTAGGAGAAAATAGGGAAGGGGAGAGGAGAGATAAATTTGATTTTGTACAAAATCATATACAAAGGCCGATGAAAGCTTTGTTGGTTCGGTATACAAAGAGGTGGTGGGTCCATTAGTAATGGCAAAAAAGACTGAAACTGTATTTGTTGACAGTAAATAAATTAAACTATACCCTCATTGACTAATAACCTAGTAATGTTTACCAACTCGCGTAATTTTCCATAATGGTGTGACACTTTTTGTGAAAAAAAACGTGCTAACTTGGTCAAAGTGCACAATATCATACTCTATTAAGAATATCTTTGGGCTGATTTATCCGAACAAAAATAAATAAGGCCTAAATCTAAGACCGTTATATTAGCCGTTACTTGAAGACATGACATTCATCATTTGAACTATTGAATTATGGACACGAGTCAAAGAATCTTTCAACTATTCAAGAAGTGTAATTACTAGTTAATAAATATAATGTCATCCTCAATAACTTAAATAATATCCAATAATCAATGTTAAATTTTGATATTTATTAATAGAAATAGTTAATGAACCCCAAGTTGTATAATTTGATTGTTGGGATGAAAGTCAAACAAAAACTTAATTTTTTTAAGAAATAATATTTTTATTGTGATTCAATAATGTAATAACACAAGCATTTACAATACACATAAATTTTCCATGTCAGCATAAGATGTTCATAAGGTGCGTATATGACAATAGTAAAAGTTTCTATTTGGTCTTTTAGATAATTTTAAGTATCTACTTTATAATTTGTTTCAAGTTTGAGGGACTATCTAGATATTTAGATAAAATTATTTATTTAATCATCTCTAAACAAGCTCATAAGCCAGTAAATGATACTATATAAATAGGCTCCCAGGAGTAAGTGAATCCTACGTTGGAGTTTTAGTTGTAAGTGTTTCTCTTACAAATTCAAATTAATCTAATGACATAATCTTTTTATGGTTTGATTGAAGAGGTTTCTGTGTTGCTGGTATATCAAGATAAGGAATTGGTTTCTAATCAAATGGTTGATTTACTAGATTTTAATGGATAAAAAGGTGACATATCTAGAACTAATTTTTGTATGAGTTCCATTATATATAGAGAGATTTAATTGATACAATGTTTATTTTGAATTTTTCCTTTCCTTGTTATCATAACATTATTTCCATGCTTGTGTATGTTGTTTTACTAGTTAATAAACAAATTTTGTATGATTATAAGGAATAAAATTAGATTCTCCATTTTTGTTTTGTAGTAACCATGTCATACGCTCGATTAGCTAGCTTTCTCTATAAGGATTGTGTGATTTTTCTAAAGGGGTTCAATAGTTTTATGTTAAAGTATGTGTTGTTTCTAATTTTATCAGATTTTTTCCATAAAGGAGATAGTTTTATGTTAATATTAATTATTTTGCACTTGACTTTTTTGTACAAAAAATAAAAGGGAAACTTATTCTTTGTCAATCGGCATAGAGTGACATTGTGTTGGAGGAGAATATAATTAGGTCCCTCATAAATGATTTTGAAAGCATAGATCTTTGATTTTTACAAATCTATATATCATTTTAGAAAGAAAACAAATTCACTTGGGTGATTGAGGCACAAAATAAGAGTAATAAGAAAGCGAAGAGAAGAGCGAGATAAAGACATGATAAGAGATGATCTGGCTATCGTTATTATCAGAGATGATTTTTTTTGTCTTTTATTCGATGTAGACAAACAAATAAATAGGCACATAAGATTTTCATGATTTTTTTCTTCTATTTTTTTTTTGTCTTTTATTAGATGTAGACTAGAAAAAGGGAAGACTTGTTTTTCATGAGAAAAAAAGAAAAACCTTTTCATGTGACTTTTTTCTCATTTATTTTTTGTTTCATTTTCAATTACTTTGTTAATATTTATTGATTGTTCTTTATTCAAGCTATGTTAAATCTTTTCACCGTAACTTTTTTGGTAACTCATTTCTAATAATTTGTTAAATCTTCTAAACTCTCGTTACTTATTTATGAAATAAAATTACCTTAAAACTTTTTACATAAATTTACCTTAAAACTTTTTATCCTATTATATCTTGCTTTAATAGTATTTGATCTATATATATTCAGTATTTATTTGTTTTCGACAAGTCAAAGAATAAATTAGAATAGATTCTTTAGGATTATATTCCTATAGAATCTTCTCTATTATATATTAATCTAGTTATTTACACTAAAGTAATATTATATATTAGTAAGATTGCACACACTGTTTACACTATAAGTTGATTAATATGTGTTATTTCATAAATTAAAGTATAGCAACATAATATGAAATTTCATAATTGAATTTGAATGAGAAATTAAATAAACATATCCAAATGATAACTTTGTGTATAATATTATTTCCATGTTCTTCACTAACTTTAAATTGTATGGATATATACAGTTACGACAATTACGACTCATGCGGCAATGCCAATACTCTCCAAAGAAAATAAAAAAATTGACATGATGATAATTGATGCCAATTCATCAGATTCACATTGTTTTGAACTCTTGCACAAGCTGTAACCTTAAATATAATCTCACTCGGTAAGTATTTATAATTCTATCTTTCACTTCTTGTTATAGATATTGGATAAAGTCAGTTGTTTCATGTCACGCCCGAGCCTACACCCTGGGCGGGACTGGCACTCGAGAACCATTGATGGCCCTAAGTGAACCCTTGGCCTGACTTACTTACTCAGCGGAAGACTTAACTCAACATAACTATACTTTTAAAAGTAAACTGAAAACTCAAAGATAACTGAGAACGTATTAAAATAACATTCACTGGCCAAAGTGGCAACCCAAGTCTCAACATAATAGAATGAAAAATAAAAAGACTAAAGAACTAACATCTTACTGTCTATGAAGCCTCTACCAACTGAGATGGATGTCGGGACAGGACCCACGGCATCCTAATGAACTAAACCTATTGAAAGCAATAAAAAGGATCCTCTGGAAGCAAGGAGGCTCACCAACAACTCTGAAGTTCAACTAGAATCAACGATGCGCTGGATGCTGATCTTGGTTACCTGTATCTGCATCATTAAAAGTTGCAGGCCAAATGGCATCAGTACATTGAATGTACGAGCATGCGAGGGGAATACTAAAACAAGACATAAGCTTGAAAGGAACTGAAGAACAAACCTGGTTTCAATTCAACTGAACTGAACTGAACTCATTTCAATATAAAGCAGTATAGACAAGTGCAATATAAAGAAAAGCTTTTAAAAACATGGATAACAACTCTGTGTATTTAGAAATACAATAGTAACTCTGGATGTATGCAAAGATACAATATAAACTCTGGAATGTATATAAAAATACAAAATAGTACTGTTGTGGGAGTTTCTCTAATCGACAACCATCATGTAAGAGCTATTGTGATGATACATCATTTTGCCTCACGCTGCCAGGGCCGTCCTACACCTTGCCGAGGGTATAGAACCTGACTACTAAGTGGATCCACTAGTCTATGCTAAAAAACACTAAGGAATTATCTAAAAAGTATGACCATTTTCTATCCATGATGGATACATGGTTTATGGGGGTTGGGAGTTGTCTGAACTCTCCCCTATATCGGTGCTCAATACTACTCCCAAAATATAATACTAGCTCTTATGTTTAAAAACATACTTCTTTCTGTGGTTTGAGATATTCGCTCAAAACTTATCTTAAAGGCTCTTCTTGGAAATCAAAGTTTCCTCTCTTGCTTAATTGTGAAAGCATTTACTCTTTATTAAAAACTAGCTCAAAGGCTCTTTTGGAAATCAAGATTTCCTTTCTTGTTTAAATGTGAAAACATTTTACTCTTTGGGAATACATAGTCCCAATATACCCTTTTGAAGAAAAGGACTTCAATCCTTACTCTTTACTCAACTCAAAACTCAAGTCTTAAAACAAAGTTAAAACGTCGGTAAAAGACTTTTGGAAAACTCTATGAACTTCTATTGACTCTGACTCTTAACTTTCCTTGAATTGAATTATGGATTCAAGGTTCATGATCTCATGTTATTGACGATGTCATGATGTTTAGACGTACCTTAGAGTGTAGAAATCAACTAGAAAACTTAGGTACGTTGCTAGAGAACTCATACGGAAAGAAGTGGGAAAGGGTGGAAAACCTGGCGTCCTTGGCGTTCTGGCTGGTGCGGCGCCCCAGACCCCAAATTTTAGAGAACTTTGTGGGGCGCTCTGAGTGGCGCGGCGCCCCACCCCTTTCCCTAGATTTTTGACTAATTCTCTTGGTCATTTTTCAACTCTAAACCCTCTAAACTCAATTGGGTCTTTCCCCAAACACTTAAATTCCACTACATAACCATAATATGCAAGAATCTACTCAAAATGACACCTAATTTCAAGAATTTGAGTCAACAACTCCTCAACAATTTCAACGAATCAAGAACTCAATAGAACTTCAACAAAACCCCTCAAGAACTCAATTTCTAAACCTTCAAGAACATAAATTCGCTGAAATAAATCATGATTGGCGCGTGGGTGAACTAACCCAACGCTATGTGATCTCACATACCTTGTAGGGATCACCCCTTGACGAAATCCACGATCTTAGCTTCAAGAACTTGACGATTCCTTGCTTCTTCTCCTCTTCTTTTCTCTTCTCTCAAAACCCTAACTTAGTTTTCAAAAGCGTAAATTGAATCCAATCAGTTTAGACCCCAACTTAATTACCAAAAACGAAATTAATTAATTGGGTGGTGAAAAGACCATAATGCCCTTCTAAAATCCGGTTTTGACTTTCCTTATCTTGACAACTCGACTTCAAATGGGAATATCTCACTCATACGAACTCGAAACTGAGCAAACTCGGTGACGTTGGAAATATAATTCAAAGATATTTCCTAAGGTATCTAGTAACACACCTAACTCATCCTGAGCTAGGAGTTATGGTAGTTTGAATGTAACGACCCGAGAGCACCCCCTAGCCGTTACATGCGTATTCGACCTCTCAGAGGTCTTATACAAGCCTTAGCATTCATTCATTCATCGCATAGATCATAAAAATCACTAAGAATTTAAAACTTTTATTCAATAACATCAATACGCAAGCGGAACTACTAAGTCTCTTAGCCAATCTTAGACAAGAACTTAAAACGTACTAAGGGACACGGCCCTTTACAATGAAATGAAACTTAAGTGTCTATTACAATGACTAAGAAACTTCTTAACATAGTCCTCGAATCTTGAGGACATACCAAAGACTTGGAAGAGTGAAGCAATCCAAGCAACTCCAAACCACAATCTCCTCCTAGTTACCACAACCTACACTTGTAGTAAAATAGAAGAAAGGGGTTAGTACAACACACGTACTAAGTATGAGGATATGCAAAACATGCTAAAAAGGAAATTTGTTTGGAAGTTATGCTTTCATGCCATTTTGATAAAATCTCATGAACATAAACATAGTAGGCACCTTACAAGTCACAACCAACGATACAAAGTCATATGCTTCACAATACCTCATAAACATACATAACCCATTTACCTTTACCTTTTTGCCTTGGACCTCCACCTTAAGT
>JAJOOO010024119.1:0-11351 GCA_029582685.1 Solanum piurae
TTCTTTAAGTTCAATGTACTAGATAGTAGTTTCTTTTGTATTGTAAGGGATGTGTCCCTCTTGTGTTGTAGTCGTGTTTTAAGATGGCTACTTTGAGATGTAGTATTCCGATTTTGTATTAAAGGTTTAAATGAGGTGACTTTCTAAGTCTTGTGTTATATCATGAAAAGTTTTAAATTTTCCTCTAGTTTTCTTTGATAATGCTATGAAGAATGCTAAGGGCTTGTATAATACCTCCGAGAGGTCGAATACACCGGTAACGACTAGGGGGTGCTCTCGGGTTGTTACAATTTGTTTGACCAACTCCAAGGGGCAAGTTACATTGAAGATTGACTTAAGGTTGGGTTATCACCAACTTAGGGTGAGAGGGGTTGACATTCCTAAGATGGACTTCCGTACAAGATATGGTCACTATGAATTTTTAGTTATGTATTTTGGTCTCCCGATGACATTCATGGATCTAATGAATAGGGTATTTAGGCAATATGTTGATTTGTTTGTGATCATTTTTATTGATGATATTTTTGATCTATTAAAGGAATGAGGGTGATCATATGAAGCATTTGAGGATAGTATTGCAAGTCCTCAAGGACCACCTATTATATGCTAAATTTAGTAAGTGTGAGTTTTGGCTAAGGTCGATTTCTTTCCATGGTCATATTGTGTCGAGTGTGGGTATTGAGGTTGATCCTAAGAAGATGGATGCGGTCAAGAGGTGGCCTATACCTCTATCTCCTATCGATATTAGAAGCTTTTTGGGTTTGGCCGGTTATTATAGAAGATTTGTTGAGGGTTTCTCCTCGATTGCTTCTCCATTAATGGCTTTGACTCAAAAGAAGGCTAAATTTAAGTGGTCGGAGGCTTGTGAGAAAAGTTTCCAAGAATTGAAGGATATGCTTACCTCCGCACCGGTGTTGCTCTCACTGGAGGGTACCGATGGGTTTGTGGTATATTGTGACGCTTCTTGAGTAGATTTGGGGTGTTTCCTTATGCAAGATGGTAAAGTAATTGTCTATGCTTCAAGGCAACTCAAGGTGCATGAGAAGAATTATCCGACTCATGATCTTGAATTAGCGGCGGTGGTATTTGCTTTGAAAATATGGAGACATTACTTATATGGGGTCCATGTAGATGTGTTTACCGACCACAAGAGTCTTTAATATGTGTTTAGCCAAAAAGATTTGAATCTCCGACAAAGAAGGTGGTTGGAGCTTTTAAAGAATTATGATATGAGTGTCCTTTACCACCCCGACAATGCTTATGTAGTTGCCGGTGCCTTGAGTAGATTGTCCATGGGTACTGTGACTCATGTAGAAGATAAGAAGAAGGAATTGGTTCGTGATGTGCATAGGTTGGCCCGGTTAGGTGTCCAACTAGTGGATTCCACCGAAGGTGGATTTATGGTTCATCATAGTTCTAAATTTTCCTTTGTGGTTGATGTGAAGTCTATACAACATCTTGATCCTATTTTGATGGAGTTGAAAGAATTGGTTCTCAATTAGTCCGTTGAGGCTTTATCCCAAGGGGGATATGGGGTGCTTAGGTACCAAGGTAGACTATGTGTTTCGGATGTGGATTGGTTAAGGGAGAAAATTTTATAAGAGTCTCATGGTTCACGATATTCTATTCATCCGGGAGCCACCGAGATGTACCGTGATCTACGGGAAGTCTTTTGGTGGAATGGCTCGAAAAAGGATATAGCGGATTTTGTAGCCAAATGTTTGAATTGTCAACAAGTCAAGGCAGAACACTAAAAACTCGGAGTTTTGTTTCAATACATAAATATTCCTACTTAGAAATGGAAGGATGTTAATATGGACTTTGTTGTGGGATTGCGTCGTACTCGAAGGCAACCTGATTGTATTTGGGTCATTTTTGATAGGATGACTAAATCAGTCCACTTTATTCCACTTAAGACTTCATTTTTGGCAGAAGACTATGCCAAGTTGTACATAAATGAAATTGTGAAGTTGCATGGGGTTCCGTTATCTATCATATCGGATATGGGTACTCAATTTACTTCACACTTTTGGAAAGCATTCCAAAAAGGGTTTGGTACCAATGTTAAGCTTAGTACCACATCTTAATCCTATTTTGATGGATTTGAAAGAATCGGTTCTTAATAAGTCTGTTGAGGCTTTATCCCAAGGGGGATATGGGGTGCTTAGGTACCAAGGTAGACTATGTGTTCTGGATGTGGATGGCTTAAGGGAGAAAATTTTAGAAGAGGCTCATGGTTTGTGATATTCTATCCATCAGGGAGCCACCAAGATGTACCATGGTCTACGGGAAGTCTATTAGTGGAATGGCCTGAAAAAGGATATAGCGAGTTTTGTAGCCAAATGTCCGAATTGTCACCAAGTCAAAGAAGAACACCAAAAACTCGAAGGTTTGTCCCAATACATAGATATTCCTACTTGGAAATGGGAGGATGTTAATATGGACTTTGTGGTGGGGTTGCCCTGTACTCGAAGGCAACATGATTCTATTTGGGCCATAAGACTTCATTTTCGGTGGAAGACTATGCCAAGTTGTACATCAATGAAATTGTGAAGTTGCATAGGGTTCCGTTATCTATCATATTGGATAGGGGTACTCAATTTACTTAACAGTTTTGGAAAGCACTCCAAAAGGGGCTTGGTACCAATGTTAATATTAGTACCGCATTCCACCCTCAAACGGATGGTCAAGCGGAACACACCATTCAAACCTTAGAGGACATGTTGAGGACATGCGTGATAGATTTCAAGGGTTGTTGGGACGATCATCTTCCTTTGATAGAATTTTCCTACAATAATAGTTACCACTCAAGCATTGCCGTGGCTCCGTTTGAAGCAGTTTATGGTAAAAGGTATTGATCACCGGTGGGTTGGTTTGAAGTAGGTGAGTTTTCTCTAATTGGTCCCGAACTAGTTTATGATGCTATTGAAAAAGTTCTATTTATTAGAGATAGGTTGACAACAGCTCATAGTTGGCAAAAATCTTATGCCGATAATAGAAGGAGGGATCTAGAGTTTGAAATTGGTGATTGGGTCTACTTGAAGTTTTCACTTATGAAATGTGTAATGAGATTTGGCAAAAAGGAGAAGTTAAGTCCCCGATATGTGGGCCCATACCAAGTCTTGAAATGTGTTGGGAAAGTAGCATATTAGCTAGACTTGCCAAATGAATTGGCTCTGGTTCACCCAGTGTTTCATGTGTCCATGCTTAAGAAATGTATTGGTGATTCAGTGTCTATCCTTCTTTTAGAGGGTTTAAGAGTTGATGAAATCCTTTCTTATGAAGAGATTCCGGTAGAGATTTTGGACCGGCTAGTGAAGAGGTTGAGAAATAAGGAAGTAGCTTCCGTTAAGGTTCTATGGAGGAATCACTTAATTGAGGGTGCTACATGGGAGGCCGAAGCCGATATGATTTCCCGTTATCCTCATTTTTTTCCTTCTACAACTTGAGGTAAGTAAATTCCTCTTGAGTTTTAGTATTTTGGGAGTCATGTGTATTGTATGAGTTTTCCATGATTCCTTTATATTTGGCATGTTCTTGACGAAATTCATGTTTGGTATAAATTGAGCTTTCATGGATTATATGTTCCTCATGTTGAATTGCATTAGGTTATGATGTTGACATATGTGACTCCATGAGATGAATTGATGAACATGTCTAGTTTACTTGTGATAAAATTGAATGTTGGCTTAATATTTTGGTGTGGAGCTTACTTGTGTTGGAGAAGGTGGTTCCTCCCATGTTTGTATGAAATGGTAATTTTAGTGCATAATGAGGTTGTGGATGTAGTTCCTATATATTTGTGTTGCATTGAGCTTATGATGTGGAGTTGATGTTTCCTCCTATGATTTTTGCATTTAATTGATATGTCATGCATGATGGGCTGCTAGTGTCGAGTTTTTATTCTCCTAAAAGTGATCAAAGTGTCATTCGAGGACGAATGTTCCTAAGGGGGGAGGGGATATTGTAACAACCCGAAAAACTCGTAGGTTGAACTAGAGCCTAAACGTAAGGTCAAAATCTATAAAATGACTTCCCCTAGGTTAGTGGACCATCTAAACATGTTATGAAGGTTTTACGAGTCAATATGCAAGGGTCAAGTGCCAAGCAAAAGAGGCAAGCCAAGGCCAAGGCTTCTCCAAACTTGAGTATCTTGCCTCAAGCTCCACGGCCACCACGACGGCTCGTGGTCACCACCACGGCTCATGGGAGGCCTTGTGGAGTGGACTTGGGCATGGGGCTTGGGGGCATGAGGTAGCCTAGCTACTGCCTCAAACTCCACGAGCAGGACCACGGGGCGTGGTCCACTTCACGACTCGTTAAGCTGCTCGTGAAGTTGTCTTGGCCTCATGGGAATTGGGGTAATATAGAGGATCTACTGATCAATGGACCATGGAAACTACAATGGGCCATAGTGCCCTTGACGAGGGGGAGGGTGGCTCATGAACATGCCTTAGCATGTGGAGGCAAGACTTGGGGAGCCTTGCCATGACATCAAGACCAAGACCTCTACCACGACTCGTGGTCATGACTACGGATCGTGAGAGGTCTCGTGGTAATGCTTTGGCCTCATGAGGAGGTTGGCATGTTGAGTGAGGCTCCTGCCTAAGGGACCACGGGCACCACCACGGGCTGTGGTTCCCCAAATGGACTGTACAAGTGGTCGTGAACCTGGAAGGGGGTTTTTTAATGAGGTCTTTTAGGTCTTTTTCTTTTTAAGTCCAATTAAAGTGAGGGTGTTTTGGGTAATTCTAGGGTTAGTATATATATTGTTTTTAAGTTAAAATTCACTAAACTTGGTCATTTTTCACAAACACCCATTTGAAATAAGAAACCTCCCTCCTCTCTAAACAATTCTCTCTCTAGACTCAAGAAGAAGTAGAAGACATTGGAGCTAAGGTTGCTAGAGTTTCAAGGTTCTTCCCCAAATTTCTTGGAGTTTCTTAGTTGAGGTATGGTTGCTTTTCATTCTTTGATAGCTATCACCCAAGGAGCCCCTTCAAATTGTGTTTTCAAGATATTAAATCCCCCAATTTAGGGTTTTCAATCTTCAACACGGGTCTTCTTCCAAAACGAATTTTATTGATTAATTATGGTTGGTTATGGTGAATTGTGTGTAGATTGATGGAGTATTGATGTTTTTCACTCGAAATTCCCCATAGTCCCATGTCTTCCCAACATTGACAAATCATGAACTTATGGTATGGGTTGGTTGAGATTGTGGATATGTAAATTGAATATGTTTATGTCAATTAAACTATTGCATCATGAATTCCTTCTATATTATGTAGTAATTGTATATAGTTGGGTTGATTGTGATTCCAAGACCTTTGAAGGGAAAAGGTATGCAGGTTATGCCTCTTTATGGGAATCAGGTATGAGATTGTGATGTACTTAGATAGTAATGATTCTATATCTTATGTGTAGTTGTGGTATTGATGCAAGATCCTTCATCCCCTTACCCCATACACTTGGTTATGCATGAAGTATGTATGTATATTTATGATAAGCTTGTTGTGTTGATTGAAAGGACATTCTCATGATCATAATACGACTATAATGTGAAAGGTTTACTCGCATGCTAATGTTTCTATAGTGAAAGGAGCATTCTCGCTTAAGGAACTTATGAGCTATAATGATGTTATGTTGGCATGAGTGCCTAGTGTATTCTATTATGAATGTGAACTTAAGTAAGGACTAAATGTGACTTTTAAAAGGGAGTTATGTGTACCACCGAGTGGATAGTTGTATGAGATTGGTTCCTTCACGCTAGTAGTTGGGTTCCCAATAAGGTGTCTCATGAGATGGAAACCCCACGTTAGTAGCCAAGGTTTCTAGTAGCAATCTCCCTATTCCATAACTATGTTCTCACATAGGTCTTAGCTAGTGGATCCACCTAGAAGCTAAAATGTAGTTTCCACCTTAGGCAAGTAGGATACCTCTTTTCGGTGGGTGGTAGAACACCGGATTCCATGTAGCTCACATGGTCTATGTCGGTTAATGCAATTCTTCCCTAAATGATATCAATATGAATTATGGTAAGAACATGGACTTTAATTATGACTTCTTAAAGGGTTCTACTTAGTGTGAGTGGGGTGTGGGACTTCACGTATGCGTTGCACAAGTGGACTCTAAGAGGGGTTGTGATAAGGTTCTCTTATGTTATGATGATATGATGACTTATGAACTATGTATGAAAAGGTATGTATGAATGTTATGAATATGAATGTTTTCACTCTTATGTATGTTGTCTATGACTATGGTAAGATATGTATGTTGTTGGTGACCTAAATGTGATACTTAGCATTTGGTAGGGTTATGGGATTTTACCTTTGCATTGCACTAGTGTGGATTTGGGTTGCTTCTATGTTGAGTTGGCTTATGTTTATTCATAAATGTGCATATTGGTTTTCAAACTTGACAAAGGCATGATTTCAACTAAATGTCCCTTTTATGTATGTTTTAAGGATTTCGTGCATGGCATCCATACTTAGTACAATTAATTGTGCTAACCCTTATTTTCTACTTTACTATGAGTGTAGGTTCCGGTCGTTGATACTTACCTCTTTCTTCAAGGTGAAGCTTGGGTCCACTATTCCCTAGGCTTGGTGAGTCCTCAAGCTCGAGGACAATTTGCTATTGATTCTAACTTCTAGTTTACTTCCTATGTTCAAGACTATATTGTATTTCTTATTTTTGGAGACTTTATTGATGTAAAGGCTTAGACCCTATTTGTACTCTTATGTTTAGATGGTGATTGAGACAAGTCTAGTTCCTATTTTCCTTTATGAAATAAGTTCACTTCTATTGTAAAAGTTTTAAATTTTCCGCATATTTTTCTATATCTTTATGTAATGATGATACTAAGGGCTTGTATGAGACACCTTCTGAGTCAAGTACGACATTTTACTTCTAGGGGGTAACTCTGGGTCATGACAAACTTGGTATTAGAGCATAATATTTTGGGATAATTTTAGGGTTGATGTCTCATGAACCACGTCTAGTAGAGTCTTGTTCATGAGTGTGAAGCGTGCCACACTTATGAATGAGAGGCTATAAGATATTTAGGAACTTCCACTTCTTTCACTACTCTTTAGTCGTGCTTTAGAGTTGTAACTCTATTATTGTACTTTTACTAACCCTTTACCACCACAGTGGGCTCATATCAAGAACCACTTAATGTTTAACAACACCACATTCTAGCATAGTACTCTAAAAACTCCATGGACTCCTATTAGCCAACTTCTGTGAAACCAACTAAGGGCTCTCATTGAACTATTTCTCACGGTAAAACTTCATCCTCCTTTTCCTCCTCATGGATGTGAATGACTCAATGCAAGTTTTTCAATAACCATAGATAGAACTCAATACTTGGAACTCAAGAAATTCAATGATACTACTCATTTTAAGAATGCTCAACTCGGAGGGTTCATGCATAATTATGAGCATGAACTACTCAACTCAAGGACTTCATGGGCAATATGTAATAGTCCCATGATTAGAAATATAATCTCTAAGGGGATTAGGAACTCAATACTCAATACTTAGAACTTGAAGATACTACTCCTCTCAAAGGTACTCAACTGCTGGAGTTCATGCGAAAGTAATAGGCATGAACAACTCGACTCAAGGGTCAAATTATCAATAAGGAACTCATGTATACGACTCTTCTCATTCTCATACTTACTTACTCAAAATGTAGCTCGAATCAATAGTTGATCTCAAAGTATTCACAATTGAACTTAAAAACTTTCTTGAACTCTACTCTTAACTCTCTCTTGAATGTGAATTATGGATTCAAGAGTTATGGTTCATGATATGAAGGATCTCATGATGATAAAGTAGACTCATAAATACATTCTCGTCATTCTCATACTCACTTGCTCGAGTCTTAAAACAAGTTATTAGAAATTGTAGAAGACTCCTCAAAAAGACTCAAAGGGACTTTCTCAAAAATGTTTGAAAGAACTCTGAAAACTCGACTCTCAACTCTACCTTGAATTTGATTATGAATTCAAAGTTGTGATTTGTGATAGGAAAGATCTCGTGATGTTTATGAGTGTTTTTAGATAGTTAAACATGAGAAACGGTTGAAAATCACTGTCTGGGGAGCGAGTCCGCGATGCGGAAATGAATTAAAATGTTTGGTCGAAATAAATTTTGAAACAGAGGAGTCTGCGACCTCTCCGGGATGCGGAGAGAGAAAAATTTCACACTGAAGAAACAAGTCTGCGATGCGGACCTGGTACCTGTTCCTTGTCTGACTTTTTTCTTCCTTGTTTTCTAACCCCAATTCGCCTAAATTCAATTCTTTTTCTCAATTTCTCTTTAGATTCAAATACCCAATACATGGACTCAAGAATATAATCAAACACAACTCTAAAATTGACTTGATTTCCTCAAGAATTCATCAATCTCATCTTAATTCAAGAACGAAAGCCAATTTCAAGAACACAATTCAAGAGCATTAAACCTTCATCTTTCTAAAACGAATTTAACACTGAAATTAACATGATTGGTGTGTGGGTGAACAAACCCAACACTCTGGAAGCTTACATACCTATTAGGGATTAAACCCATGGCGAAAATCCGCAACAAAACTCAAGAACCTCGACGAACGCTTTGATCCTCTCCTCTTTTTTCCTCTTTTCTCTTCTTTTCTCGTCTTGAACTCTCAACTAAAACCCTAAGGGTATATTAGGATTATAAAACTGAAACTAATAGGATTATACCCTTAAAACCTTACAAAAAATGAGTGAAATCTGATTGGGTAAGGAAAAGACCAAAATACCCCTTACTATTTTCGGGTAACTTTCCTATTTGGCAGCCTGACTTCAAAAGGGCATATCTCACTCATCTTAACTCGAAACTTAGCAAACGCGGTGGCTTTGGAAAGATAATTCAAATACATTCCATTGGATACCTAGTAGCCCACATAAATCATCCTGTACTGAGAGTTATGGTTATTTGAAGGTGACCCAAAACTTAGAAGAACTAGGAATGACTTGAATTCTTTTCTCTTTGGTTTTTCTTGGAACTTAAGGTGCTACATCTAGTGACCTTAACACTGAAGAAATTTTAAATTCCTTACAAAAATCTCACTTACTACGAAGAACAGTTTGAGTCTTAGCTCAAAAATTTTCTGAGGTGTTACACCTAACTCATCATGTACTGAAAGTTATGTTCGTTTGAAGTTGACTCAAACTCGTAAATTAGCGTAACTTGCCAAAGTTTTGAATTTGGCTCTTTCCAAATTGGTTCATTCTAAATTTAGCTTATTTTTTTCCTAACACTGGGTATTACACCTTCTCCTCCTTTTATTCTTCTTCTTCTCCTCCTTCTTCTCCTCCTGCTTATCATTCTCTCGCTTCTCCTCCTCCTCGTCTTAGTCGTCCTCCTACTCCCCGTACTCTTCCTCTTCTTCCCTCTCTTCCTCCTCCTGCTCTTCCTCTTCTTCTTCCTCCTCCTCTTCCTCTTCCTCCTCCTCTTCCTCTTCCTCATCATCCTCCTCATCCTCCTCTTCCTCTTCCTTTTCCTCTTCCTTTTCATCTTCCTCCTTGTCCTCCACCCTATCCTTCTCGTCCTCATCTTCTTCCTCATCATCCTCGTCCTCATCATCTTCCTCGTATTCCTCCTCTTCCCCGTCTTCCTCCTCTTCTTCTTCTTCCTCCTCTTCCTCTTCATCCTCTTCCTCTTCCTCCTCCTTCTCTTCCTCTTCCTCTTCTTCTACTTATTCTTCTTCTTCTTCTTCTTCTTCTTCTTCTTCTTCTTCTTCTTCTCTTTCTCCTTCTCCTTCTCCTTCTCCTTCTCCTTCTCCTCCTCCTTCTCCTCCTCCTTCTTCTCCTCCTTCTCCTTCTTATTCTTCTTCTCCTCATCCTCCTCCTCCTCCTCGTCTTCGTCCTCATTTTCATCCTCCTCCTCATCTTCCTCTTCCTCCTCATCCTCCTATTCCTCTTTATCTTCCTCCACCTCCTCGTCCTTGTCCTCCTCGTCTTCCTCATCCTCCTCGACTTTCTCATCCTCCTCCTCTTCCTCATCCTCATCCTCTTCCTCATTTTCTTCATTTTCCTCCTCTTCTTCTTATTGTTGTTGTTGTTGTTCTTCTTCTTCTTCATCATCATCATCATCTTCTTCTTCTTCTTCTTCTTCTTCTTCTCCTTGTTCTTCTTTTTCTTCATCATCTTCTTCTCCTTCTTCTTATTATTCTTCTCCTTCTTCTTGTTCTTCTTGTTCTTTCCACTTCTTAATCCCTCTTCTACTACCTTTTATACTCCCTCCTCTTCTCCCTTTTATACTCCCTCTTCTTCACCTTCATGTTCTCATTCTTCTCCTTCTTGTCCATATTCTCCTTCTTTTGGTCCTTCTCCTCCTTCTCCTTCTCCTTTCCCTCCTCTTCTCCTTCTTCTTCTTCTTCTACTCCTCCTTCTCCTCCTCCTTCTCCTTCTCGTTCTTCTTCTCCTTCTCCTTCTCCTTTCCCTCCTCCTCTCCTTCTTCTTCTCCTTATTTTTCTCCTCCTTCTCCTCCTCCTTCTCTATCTCATTCTCCTTCTCCTTTCCCTCATCTTATTCTCCTTTTTCTTCTCCTCCTCCTCCTCCTTATTATTATTATTAAGAGGAAAGTTCAAAGGTTCAATTTCATAAACACTTAAGAGTTTCAAATGTTATTTATATGTCTATATATATATATATATATATACTAGTTTTACAACACGTGTGTTGCACGTGATTACCAATTTCAAAAATATATGTTATAGTAAATAGTATTGCTTATTTAAGAGAAGATTTGAATAATAAGCTTAGCAAAAACTAATATTGCAAATTCTTTTGTGAATGTTCAATGTGGATCGTCATATATATCTCTTATTCATGCAAACCTATGAAGATGGTCAATGAAAATTTTTATTAGTTAAATGCAATTATGAATATATTTATTTCAATTTAATGAGGTTCAATCATGTAATTAGTCTTATCTCACTAATATTACCTTATAGACAATATTTATTTTGCATTTTTCTTGTCATCTAACCAGATCTGTTTTGCATGTGTATTCTACATTAAATTGTTTAGATGTCATATGAACATGTGAAGAGAACAACTACATTTATATATTCACATATTTTCACATTTGTTATGAGTTTTTTTTCTTTTAAAACAACTCGGAACATTTTAAAATAATATATGTTGAAGTTAGAAGATCTCGTTAACTTGATAATAATTTGTGACATATATAGTACTTAAATTTAAATACAAATACCTAGCCAAATATAAATATATATTTGCACTACTGAAAATATTTATCTCATAAAATTACCTATTAAATAAATAATAAAAATTAAACTAATACAAACTTCA
>JAJOOO010024121.1:0-15902 GCA_029582685.1 Solanum piurae
CATCTATTCACTTGCATTTTGAGTGTTCTTTTAGGATGTAACATTAATAAAAATCCCATCTATTCACTTGCATTTTGAGTGTTCTTTTAGGATGTAACATTAATAAAAATCCCATCTATTCACTTGCATTTTGAGTGTTCTTTTAGGATGTAACATTAATAAAAATCCCATCTATTCACTTGCATTTTGAGTGTTCTTTTAGGATGTAACATTAATAAAAATCCCATCTATTCACTTGCATTTTGAGTGTTCTTTTAGGATGTAACATTAATAAAAATCCCATCTATTCACTTGCATTTTGAGTGTTCTTTTAGGATGTAACATTAATAAAAATCCCATCTATTCACTTGCATTTTGAGTGTTCTTTTAGGATGTAACATTAATAAAAATCCCATCTATTCACTTGCATTTTGAGTGTTCTTTTAGGATGTAACATTAATAAAAATCCCATCTATTCACTTGCATTTTGAGTGTTCTTTTAGGATGTAACATATTAATGTTTTATAATGTTTCATATTGTATTGTATTATTTTTTGTCGTTATAGAATATCATAAATCAATAATTTGAATAATAAACCTACAAGATATGTAAGTTATATGGTAGAGTTACTATGAATTTAAACGATGCAATACAATTAAATTTTAAATAACAATCAAATATGATATTTAAACTAACAATATAATACAATAGATAACAATTAACAATCATCCCAACAAGGTGTTAGGAAGGTCAACTTATCATACATACAATTAGGGTGTGTATCGGTCGGTTCGGTTCGGTTTATATATTATCGATTTGGTTTATTGATTTTTGGTTTTTAAATATGCTAAACCAATAACAAACAATAAGAGATTTTTATCGGTTTTTGGTCATTAACAGTTTGATTTTCGGTTTACCCAATAAGAAAATGTTCATAAAATAAATATATGATTTCTCACTTCCCTAACAATTTGGCACGATACAGTGAGACAAACAAATCAGCTGTAAATGCTTTGATATAATGAAACAAGAAATATATTGAGAAATTGCATCAATAAGAGTAGATGTAGTACAAAAGCTACAACAACATGTTACAACCAAAACATAATATGGAATTTCTAATGTAAAGTAGAAGTACTATGATGTGTGAAGTGTGTAGACCGTAGTGTAGAGTACTTATATAGTGTCTAGTTATGTTAAATTATTGATATTTAATATTTATGAAGAGCATAGTAGTAACTTATTATCGTCTTAATGGGTTATTGAGTAATACTAAAAACTGATAACTCAATAATTTTTTTAATAAAATCATTAAAAACTCGTTAACTCAATAACCCAATAGCAATGACCCAATAACATTTTTTTCAATTCAATTTATTGGTCGATTCAAATTTTACATACCCCTACATGCAATTACAACAACCCATTAATACAACCTTTAACGATTGTTACACTATCTTTACTCTTCCAACATTAGCTCTTTTTTATTAGACTATATACATAGACTTGTCCAATTCTTTGGGAGTAGAGAAAACACCAAGATAAAAATATTCTCCCTCCTATATTCTATTATTGAGTTTTCTTTTTAATAATTTTTTGTTAGTTTCCGTACTTGTAGCTTTATACTAGAAGAACTTGTTGGTTATCTGAAGAAGCCACTGGTGCTTTTAACATTTTCGTCCGGTCAAGGGATAAATGCTATGTTATTGGAGGAGAAGAAGATGACGTATTTGATACCAAGAGATGAGTGCAACGGGTAGTTCACTCATTCTTCGGTGGCTGAGTCGGTGAGTCTGGTGAGATTTATCGAGAAAAGATTAGAGAGGCAATTTTTATGTGACGAGCGAAGACAAGATAATTATGTGGAGAATTCAGTCTTGCTCAAAAGCAACAATAACACATTATTGAAATTTGAGATGGCCAAAAATAAAAATATGAAACTAAATCCTATGTCAAGGACTTTAATTTACTATCGGATTATCGGTTAACCCATTAAGAAAAAAATCTCAAACTGTTAAGAACCGATAATCTGATAATTAAGAAAATCAAAACCATTATAAAAATCGTTAAACCATTATCAATAAATCAATAAAAAAATTCGGTTCAAATTATCGATTTTAGTTTGATTTTGAACAATCATACTTAGCACAAATTATTAATGGCATAATACATATATTGGACCCTAAATTTGGCTTCAAATTTTAACTTTGACCTCCAACTTTCATAATGCACAAACAAGCACTTTAACTATCCAACCTTTTAATAAATAAACACGCAAGTTCTACCTGGCAAAATGCGTGATGTGCACATATTCTGCGTGAGTTAGGAGTAATTTTTTAGGCCCACAACAGTAAAAAAAATGCTGAAATGACAACTCTACCACCCCGAATTCCGGTCAATCTCCGGCAACCCAAAACCCTCATTCATTTTCTTCTTTTTCAAGCAAAACGCCACCACCAAATGACCCCGAAACAAGTGAACAAACACATCCATTACTCCTCCCTTTTCCGGCCAGCAAACACCACTTGAAACCACCCAGAACCTCCATTCATTTTCTTCTTCTTCCCTCCGCTCATGCCACCATCAGCGAGCCGACTTCAACCTCAAACAACCAGCAGCTCCCAACTCCAAACACCTCCAACCCAATTGTTCTCCTTCTTCCTCCACACCGTAGAACAACCCATGAAGCGAATGAGCTTCGACCTCGCTAAACCCACCAAATACCTGACCCCAAACCCATCAGATCTGCCATCTCCGACGAGAATCATCACGAAACAACACTGCTGCAACCAGCAGCTCGAACCAGACATAAAACAGCAACCAAATGACCCCCAAAACCCCATGAAAACAGACACAACAACTACAAACACCTAAACCAAGAAGCCAACCATCAACAAACCTCTAAGCTCCGTCAAACAATGAGCTCCAAGCTCTAAAAACCATTAGGAGGATTTAATTTTGATTCTTGTATATAAATTAAAATTAATTTTGATTTTTTTTTGTTCTAAAATCGACGTGTAAAATATTTAATTAGTTGGCAGCCATTGAGTGGCTCACTAATACACATTGGAGCGTTTGCATTTCACACTCTTTGGCTACAAAAATTGCGTGTTTATTTATTTAAAAGTTGGATAATTAAAGTGTTTGTTTGTGCACTATGAAAGTTGGAGGTCAAAGTTAAAATTTGAAGCCAAATTTAAGATCCAATATATGTATTATGCCATTATTAATTGCGTCCTGAACTTTAAAACACTTCTCTACTTTACTAACTAAACTTAGATACATCTCAATCTGTCACATGACATATCAAATGGTCTCGAACTATTGTAGGAGCATGTGATTCTTAATAAAAAGCTGAGAGAAGTGTCAAAAATATCCTAAACATGGCGAGAATTTAGGAATGTATTTCACTCATGTTATAAAATTAGATGTGTATTTAAGTTCAGTTAATCAAGTAAATGAGTGTTTTGAGGATTATCAATAGTTTGAATATAAAACTACTAAGTCATATCGAGTTTAGAAGTGTTTTCAATATTTAGTGTATTTTAAAATTGATCATCTATTTTCAGATGTATAAGCACGTGAATGATTGATACAGATGGCCCAATTGTTATAAATTGTATCTCCAATTGCATCACTCACACACAAAAAAAAAAACAGAGCTCTATACAGCACACAAAAATGGCGGAAAACAGCAAAAAACTGCATATCGCAGTATTTCCATGGCTAGCTTTTGGTCATATGGTTCCGTATTTAGAGCTCTCAAAGCTCATAGCTCAAAAGGGTCACAAAATTTCCTTCATTTCCACTCCTAGAAACATCGATCGTCTCCCAAAGCTTCCACCAACTCTTGCCCCCTTCTTAAATTTCGTTAAAATTCCTCTGCCCCACGTTGATAAGTTACCAAAAAATGCAGAAGCAACTATTGATTTACGTTATGAGCAAGTCAAGTACCTCAAACTTGCTCAAGATGGACTCAAAGAATCCATTACTAAGTTTCTCGAAGAATCAACTCCTGATTTTATAATCTTCGATTTTGCTTCTTACTGGATTCCTTCTGTTGCTTCGAAATTCAACATTCCGTCGGGTTATTTCAGCATATTCATCGCTGTGTTGCTGGGTTTCGCCGGACCTGTGCCGGGATCGAACAATGATTATAAAATTCGGACGACGCCGGAGGAATTCACCGTTCCCCCAAAATGGGTGCCTTTTGAAACCACAGTTGCTTACAAGCTTTTCGAAGTTACGAAAATCTTCGAAGCTACCATTAAGGGTGAGGAAGAGAACGTTTCTGATTTGTTTCGTATACATAAATCTGTTGAAAACTGTGATTTTTTGCTTGTGAGAAGCTGTTCAGAATTTGAACCAGAATGGTTGAAAGTTGTCAAAGATATCCACCGGAAACCGGTTTTACCGGTGGGCCAACTTCCGACGACAATGTATGAAGATGATAACACGAAGATTGATGCATGGAGAGAGATAAAATTGTGGCTTGATGAGCAAGAAAAGGGGAAAGTGATTTACGTTGCATTTGGTAGCGAGGTAAAACCAAGTCAAAACGAACTCACCGAGTTAGCGTTCGGGTTAGAGCTCTCTGGGTTACCATTTTTCTGGGTTTTAAGAACCAAAAGAGGAGAATATGATGATGAAGCGATTCAACTACCAGAAGGGTTCGAAGATCGAACAAAGGGAAGGGGAATTGTGTGCACGAGTTGGGCGCCACAACTTAAGATACTGAGTCATGACTATGTCGGTGTATTTTTGACTCATTCAGGATGGAGTTCAGTAGTTGAAGCAATACAATTTGAGAAGCCATTGGTTCTTTTAACATTTTTGGCCGATCAAGGGCTAAATGCTAGGTTGTTGGAAGAGAAGAAGATGGCGTATTCAATACCAAGAGACGATCGTGATGGGTCGTTCAATCGTGACTCGATGGCTGAGTCACTGAGTTTGGTACTTGTTGAAAAAGAGGGTGAGATTTATCGAAAAAAAATTAAAGAGGCGAAAAATCTTTTTTGTGACAAGACACGACAAAATAATTATGTGGAAAATTTATTAAGTTATCTTCAAAATTATAAAAAGACTAAAATATGAAATGGGAAGAAAAACTTGAGCTTAAATGCATTTTTAAATAATTGTAATGTTAGATTTTATGGGTAGTAATTATCTGCACCAATGAGGACTTTTAATTTTTATTTGAAGGGTGGTTTAGTATATGTACCAGCTATGCAATATTTGTAATGTAAGAATTTCTTGTGTGATGAATAATATTATTTTTTTTGCATTTAGTTAGTGGTGGAATATACGAATATATAGTTTTCAAATATTTTGAGTAAATTTGATTTGACATTCAAATTATAATGTGCTTTAATTGAATAGCTGAATATATTATGAAGTATATTAGTATTAGATATTTTTTACTCAAACATATTAGTCCAAGAAGATAACATGTGCTCTAGCATATTAAAGTATACCAATAGTATAAGAATACTTATAATATTATTAGTGTATAAGAGTTTACTTCACTAAATTTCCATCGTATGCATGTGTTTATTTGAAATCAAGCTCGTTGGTTGTTGCCTCGTGTCTATTCGATGTTCGTGTATTGTTCATTCTAGACTTAGGTGCACACATATTTATATTTTGAGCTATGCCATATTGCGCACACATCATGTAAATTTCGATGTGATATTTATTTAAGATATGATAGACACCTTATCTTTATAAGCTTAATTATCAACTCTGCTTAATTGATCCCGCCCTACGCAAAGACAATCTTTTTTCCTTATGCAATGGTTTAATTTTCTATTCAATTATTGTGATCTTCGAATTATCTGACAACTTTTTTTTTAGTGTGTGTGGGGTGGGGATGGGGTGTTGGGGTCTTGTCTCCCAATGTTATTATTTTTTCAGGGGGTGGGTGCCGGGTGGGGTGGGGATCTCAATATTACTTGGAAAATTTTATCCTTTAAATAAGTTAATTAATATATTGATAGTGTATGTAAAAAAAAATTAGGTGTGTTTTTGACACTTAATTCAATTATAAATGTAATATGTTTCTTAGTTAGCAATTGATTGCTTGATTTCTCAGATGGTTACTCAACTAATAATTTTTATCTCAGAAAGTCACCTTCTTGATTTTTTTTCAACATTTGAGACTACCATTATTGCTATTATCACCAAATTCACTTCTCCACCACCATAGATTTCACCTCTGAAATCTTCGTCATCATAAAAAATCGATAGCAACCATCATAAATTTAACTAAATTCACCATCAAAATCACATCACTATCAATAAAATTCATCACAATCATAACCATAAATTCAACATCTACATCAATATCACAAGTTTCAATGTTATTATCGAAATTAAAAGTCATACCACCACTAATTTTATCACGCATCACCAAACCCACTATAAAAAAATTATCACAATTACTAATTTCATTCAAGCTTAAAGAGGAGAATGGTAAAAACTTGCAATATTTATTTGCAAAGATTTTAGTCATACAATTGATAAACTAGTGCTCGATTTACTATTACTGATTTTGAAGAAAATCTTGAGAATATTTCTGAGAGAGAAGAAAGATCTATGAACATACATTAAAAAATTGAATTTTATGCAAAAATCCAGAAACTTTTTACACAGAAAAAGAAAGATCTGAAAACTTCTTATTTCAAATGCTCTCAATCAACAAAAAAGACAAAAATAAATCGAATAATTAGTGCTTGACTTGACGAATTTAAAGTGGGACTAGTAAGGATTTACAATTTTAGATGTCTCGTCGGAAAATTTTCCGAGCAGTGAACCTAATTAATTGAATAACTTCGTGATCTTTGCGATGAATTTCTATCCCGCAATGTTGTTTTCTGTTTTTCTCTTAAAAATTTATCATGAAAAAAAATAAATTCACATTAGTCATAGCAACAAGAGTGTTTGTGATAAGAAATAATGGAGGAAGAAGAAAAGAAGGGTAACGTGAAGGTAAATGATGGGGGTGGGGGGGGGGAAATTGTCTTTTTTTTACTCAAATGCGCCTTATTTATTTTTTATTTAATCTTATTTCCACGCCAGCTTTGAAGGTGGTGTTAAATTCATTTTTGAATAGTATAGGTGTGTAATAGATCGCCTAAATAGTTTAAGCATGTAACTAACTTTTCGGTACAACTTTAGAAGTAAATTTATGTCTTTTCCCATTTAAAAACTTGTGCAGTCACTTTGTTGCTAATTAGTCTATAGGGTTGATTTATGCAAATATCCTTTTTTTAGCTCATTATTTGTAATCCGTCCACTTTTAAATGTTATGTATATATAGATTTTGAAAAATAATTCTTTCGAATAACGTTAAATTAAGAACTATTGTTTTGTTAATATATTATTCAACTTTATAATAATTCTTTACATCGTCTTCTAACATTTACAACAATCTATAAATTTTTAGACTATTGTCTAACGTTTTCTTGGACGGAACCTTTAGATTATATTTAAAAGGCTCATATATTGCATAGAAATAACAACAAAGCTATTCACGAAATAATTATCCTATAAAATTTCATAATTTATTGTCTGTTTGGTCAAGTCATTTCGGAATTTAGAGAACTTTTATTTTTCATAAAGAACACTATTTCAAATTTGATATATTTGGTCAAAAAATAAATTTAAAAGAAGAACACTTTTGATCAATAACAAAAGCCTTTTTTTTTTTTTTAATTGTTACGGGAAAGAAGCTAGAAGCTACCAAAGCAACTAACTCATCATCAATATTTACATCAAATCATATTAATATATTATAATTAATAATAAATTGAAATAAAAATACCTAATTAATATTAATTAAGTAATAAAAAATTTCATATAGTACGTAATTAATTTAATATAAATATCGTATGAAATTTCTCATAAAAGATAGCAAATGGCAGCTTTGTCGATATGCATATTGATATATTCTTGAAATACTCAAGTTTTCAGGATAATGTTTTAGTGACAAAAGAATTGATTCGTTAAAGCAATTTAAAGTATGGTCCACATGAATATATTCCTTCTTATTGGTATAAATTGATTTTCTTTTCATTAATTTTAAAAAATTGATAACTATACGTAATTGCAGGGGAAGAATTTTCACTAAAAAAATTAAAATTAGAAAAAGTATAAATTCAAAAGACGATAAGTGGAATCAACGAAAGTGAATTCGCATTCCTCTAAGCGTGTGGGAATGAAGTAAATAATTAGGTGAGTTGTATTATAATTGTTATGTAATTATAATAATTAGAAAAAAGAATTATTGTAGTCCTATTGGGATAAAAAAAAGAGAGGCAAGTTTAGGCTATAAAATAAAGTGATACACATATTGTGAATATTGAATAACAGAAGAGAAAAACTCTCCTATTTGCATCTCTTATTCTTCGTTTTCGTTCTCACATCTTTATTTATACGACTGAATAAAAGAAGTGAAAATAAGATATAACGATAGATGAAAGTACTCCATCAACAAGAGACGAATTAATTAACTAATTCTGTGATTTTGGACCACAATCATTTTTACTTATTGACTTTTTGATAAATTATTTATGCATTTTAAATAAATTTCTTAGAACCCCTACTAACGAAGGCAATGTAGAATAGTACAAATACTTAAAGAAATTATTGAAATTTTCACTAAAATAGAGTACCTTATTTTGTTACATTAAGATTTAAAAATATATAATATTTGTTAATTCTTGACTTTCCTATAATTTTCCAAGAAATTAATCAAAATCTCAATATACTTATCATGAAGCACTTTGTTATTAAATATGGAACTCATTTCTTTTGCTTTCTCTCGAATTATCTTTCTATCATTTCCCACCATTACTAACTTCACTGAGTTGGCAACCGAGTTGCTTGTGTAGGACCCATCCTCTTCATTTCGTGGTACTTCTATACCAACCCCTTTGTCTTCTAGAATTCTAGCATTTAGTCCTTGATCAACTAAAAATGGTAACATAATCAACGAATGACCAAACATTAACCCTTCTATAATCGAACTCCATCCACAATGAGTCAAGAACCCGCCAATTGATTCATGACTCAGTATCTTCAACTGAGGTACCCAACTTTTCCATACTATGCCTCGATCTTTGGTTCTTTCCTCAAAACCATCCGGTAGCTCAATGGGGTCCTTATTTCTTGAACCAGATGGCTTCCTTAAAACCCAAAAGAACGGTGATCCAGATAACTCCAACCCACGAGCTAGCTCATTGATTTCACTCTGACCAACCGTCACTTCACTTCCTAGAGCTACATAAACCACCGAACCTTTCGGTTTCTCATCTAACCATTCTTTAATCGATATCCAAGATTCATTTTTTTCATCGGTACTACTTTCCACTATAGGAGGCATTAGCCCCGTAGGAAGCACGGGTATATGATGCAGATCCTCTAGTAACTTCAACCATTGACCTTCGAACTCAGGACAATGACGAATAATAATAGCATCTAACCCTTTAATCGTTACACCAATACGATACATGTCTGAAACGCCAGAAACATTCTTTTGACTAGACTCCACTATCCACCGCGCCTCGTGGAGGCGATACGCCGCCTTTGTTTCAAATGGGATCCATTTTGGTGGAACCAAAAAATCATCCAACTTAGGTGGTGATGTACAATTGTTGGTGTTGATCATGTTCTCAATTGAACCTAAGAAGCAATTGAACCAAGCATTGATTATACCATAGAAAATTCTTGATATCCCTAATTTGGCTGAAATTGGAGCCAACCAATATTGTGCAAAATCTTGAATAATCCAATCAGGACTATTTTTCTCCAAGAAATTTGTCACCTCTTTTTCCATACCATCCATTGCTTTCTTGAGATAAATAATTTCTTCACTTGTTATATCCATAGTAGCCTCAGCATCTTTTGGTAAGCCATCGACTTTAGGAAGTGAAATTTTTACAAAAGTTATGGAATTAGAAAATTCAGAGGGAATTTTTGGGAGACGATCAATGTTTCTTGGAGTTGAAATAAACGAAATTTTGTGACCCTTTCGAGCTATGAATTTGGAAAGTTCAAGAAATGGGATGATATGACCAAAAGCTAGCCATGGAAACATAACTATGTGAAGCTTTTTAGTATTATTTTCATCTCCATTGGCCATGGATTTGAGAAATTGTACACAATTTTCTTTTGTTTGTGCTTCTCTATGTTGTTGTTTTCCAGTACTATAAATAATAGCATTATCTTGTTGGTGGAGAATATATTCCTGACAAGACCATACCCAAGTGGTGGTTGTTTTCAATTAAAATATATTGATAGTAACAAAATTATGTCACATTCACATTTCAATTCTTGATTTACTTAATTTTGTTTAGGTAACAAATTAATGTTATATTGTTAGTATTTTAAATATTAACGTGCGAGGTTTGTTAGAGTTCAAATTCATAGCCAATGGAGATGAAAGTAATACTAAAAAGGTTGACATATCCCACTTTCCAAAATTGATAGATTACCAAAAAAAATGCAAAGGCCACTAGAGGACATATAAGAGTGACTCATAGCCAACTCAATACAGCTAAAAATGGTGGAAAATGATGGAAAGAAATGTGTTCCATATTTGGGGACAATAATCTTCATGATAAGTACGTAGAAAATGGAAAAATGACAACTTTGTTATTTAGAGTTGATATGTCATTGTTATGAAAGTACTCACATATGTCTCTGTCGTTACAAAATTGGCTCACATATACCCCTTATTATTGCAAAAGTGACTCACATACCCCTACCGTTACAAAATTGACTCACATATATTTGGTGTTTTTTATACCGAATATATTCTATGAAAATCTAAATACATTGAGACAGTTGACTTTGAATAGAAATAATTAAAAGGAGGTGATATTGTGAATATTGAATAACAACAATAAGAAGAAAAATTCTCCAACATCTCTTGTTCTTCGTATCCATATCTTTATTTTTACATATACAAAAAGCAGAAATAAAAATAAGATATAACAATAAATAAAATCACTCAAAGGAAGGAAAGATTTCACTAAATGGTGTACTTTATTTAATATTATTATTATTATTATTAATTCTTCCCTTTCCTATGATTTTCCAAGAACTTAATTAGATTTTCTATATACTTATCATGAAGCTCTTTGTTATTAAATATGGAACTCATTTCTTTTGCTTTCTCTCGAATTATCTTTCCATCATTTCCCACCATTACTAACTTCACTGAGTTAGCTACCGAGTCGCTCGTATAGGACCCATCCTCTTCATTTCGTGGTACTTCTATACCAACCCCTTTGTCTTCTAGAATTCTAGCATTTAGTCCTTGATCAACTAAAAATGGTAACATAATCAACGAATGACCAAACATTAACCCTTCTATAATCGAACTCCATCCACAATGAGTCAAGAATCCACCGACTGATTCATGACTCAGTATCTTCAACTGAGGTACCCAACTCTTCCATACTATGCCTCGATCTTTGGTTCTTTCCTCAAAACCATCCGGTAGCTCAATGGGGTCCTTATTTCTTGAACCGGATGGCTTCCTTAAAACCCAAAAGAACGGTGATCCAGATAACTCCAACCCACGAGCTAGCTCATTGATTTCACTCTGACCAACCGTCACTTCACTTCCTAGTGCTACATAAACAACTGAACCTTTTGGTTTCTCATCTAACCATTCTTTAATGGATACCCAAGATTCATTTTTTTCATCGGTTCTACTTTCCACTATAGGAGGCATTAGCCCCGTAGGAAGCACGGGTATATGATGCAGATCCTCTAGTAACTTCAACCATTGACCTTCGAACTCAGGACAATGACGAATAATAATAGCATCTAACCCTTTAATTGTAACACCATTACGATACATGTCTGAAACACCAGAAACATTCTTTTGACTAGACTCCACCATCCACCGCGCCTCGTGGAGGCGATACGCCGCCTTTGTTTCAAATGGGATCCATTTTGGTGGAACCAAAAAATCTTCCAACTTTGGTGGTGAAGTACAATTGTTAGTGTTGATCATGTTCTCAAAGGAACCAAGGAAGGAAAGGAACCAAGCATTGATGATACCATAGAAAATTCTTGATATCCCTAATTTGGCTGAAATTGGAGCCAACCAATATTGTGCAAAATCTTGAATAATCCAATCAGGACTATTTTTCTCCAAGAAAATTGTCACCTCCTTTTCCATACCATCCATTGCTTTCTTGAGATAAATAATTTCTTCACTTGTTATATCCATAGTGGCCTCAGCATCTTTTCGTAAGCCATTAACTTTAGGAAGTGGAATTTTCACAAAAGTTATGGAATTAGAAAATTCATAGGGAATTTTTGGGAGACGATCAATGTTTCTTGGAGTCGAAATAAATGAAATTTTATGACCCTTTCGAGCTATGAATTTGGAAAGTTCAAGAAATGGGATGATATGACCAAAAGCTAGCCATGGAAACATGACTATGTGAAGCTTTTTAGTATTATTTTCATCTCCATTGGCCATGGATTTGAGAAATTGTACACAATTTTCTTTTGTTTGTGCTTCTCTCTATTGTTTAAAAAATGTTGAGGTTATATTCATGACATGACCATACAAAAGTGGGGGATGTTATTAATTACACCCTCGAGTTTGAATTATTGAGTTTTTTATATATATAGTTCAAAATAAATTAATTATTCAAAATTTAGAAATTTATATAACAAATTCATTAAACTTTATTTTGTATCTACAAAATCACTCAATTTAGACCTTCATATCGATAAAATCACTCAATGGAGATAAAAGTAATACTAAAAATCTTCACATGGCTAGCCATTAGAGAACCAAGGAGGGCCCTATAGACAATTTAATAATATAAAGTTAAAAATGGTGGAGAATGATTGAAAGATATTTCGTTAGGACGCCAATGACATGAGTTCTGGAAATTCAAATTTCATTTTTATGAGTTCTGAATATTATAGAAATAATTTCAAATATTAAAAATTTAATAAGACAAATATATTATTTTAATAAAAGTTACTAAGTTTATCTAAACTCGTATTTGAACTTCTAACTCGATCAACCCATGATGTTCTTGGAAGATCATACGAAAAGGTCAAAGTAATGGAAATAGATCTTGGATTTTAAGGACCTGTAATTCGGTCATGAGAAAAAAAAAATCTTTCTTTTAAAAAAAATAAAAAATAGTGTCTCCAAACACAATTTGAAGTTATGTTTGAAATTTGAAAAGCACACCCAATTTTTTTTAAAAAAAAGATAAAGTGAAAAAAAAATTATTAGTAGTATATAATGGCTTATATATAAAATTTAATTTATGATAGTATGTGATTATCTGTTTGAAATAATACTCTTTTAAATTAAGTTTGATGTAAAACATTATGCGGCTAGCTGACTATCTATTTGAGATATTACTCTCTAATTTTAATGTAAACAAAATAAAGTAATCAATTTGGTGAAAAATTTAAGTGCTAATAGAAACATTCAATCAAAATCTAGAGACCACAGTTGTGATTTATTCACTTTTCGAAAAGTTGTGGCCATAAATTGGACTGAACCATATATTCATGGGGGGTTAAATGCATCAGCAGAAGGGTCATTTGACACTTTTGTCCCTATTTTGTATTGTTATTATTTAATTTTTACTTCACGGAGAAAAAAAAATTCGTGGAGATAGGTTTATATTTTCATATCATAATATCTTAAAAGTTCTGGCCACGTTTTGTGTCTTTGAAAAAACTCATCCCCCAGTGACGTTAGTTCCATTTCTAGGAGAAATCAAAGAAACGATCAACATATTTAAAGAGCAAATCGTGTAATTAAATCTTGACAAAAGTGTTATTGATAGAAAAATATTTTAACTCCAAAACCATGCTTAATTTGTGTGTATAAGCATATTATGCAAAAATATTTCTACATATTTTCTTAATAATATGTTTCTATGAAAATTTTGGAAGTGAGCGATGTAATATTAAACAAAAATAGTTGGAACGAACTTTCTTTCTATTTAATCAGAATTAGGGATTTTGAATTTAAGATTTAAAACTGATTTTTTTAAGCAGGATGGGTCTTTAGTCTAGAATAGGTACATATATTCTACAAAAAATTAAATTTATCGTTGACTTTAAATGGTGTTTTATTTTAAAATAATTTTAGACTGGTTTAGAATCGCCACTTAATTTTTAAGGTGAAATTAAGAAAACCGATTTTTCAACAGATTAAAACAGAAATCAATTGAAAATATACAAAGGGATTGAGGTTCCTATTAGCATTTCGGGAAGGGGTTTAAAGCACCTGAAATGCCCGCTAATATGTGATTATCCAGCGATTAATTATTGGCTAAAATAATTTAACTTAGCTTGATTTGCAAAACTGAACTATTTTTATAGTTAGGATCATTTTAAAGGAGAAATAGAAAAATCTTGTAATATTATTTAAGTAAAGTATTTTTGTAAATTTATTTATTTTATTTACTTTTTTTTAAAAAAAAAAATTAAGTAAGAGGCGAATAATCTAGTTAAGTGACTATTTCGAAAAGGTGTTTTCTGGGGGTTTGAATGTTCGAAACATTAAGATCGATAACAAATAAACAAACAAAATAAAGAGAGAGACTTAGACCCAAGTCTGGTTTTCCTGTCCGCCTGGGCCAGTACTTGGGCCTAATTTCATTTTTTCTTGTCACCTGTCCTAGACTAACACAAAGTAATCATCCTTTCTTTCGGGCCTTAGGCCCAATTTTCCACCTGCTCTAAAAACTAACAAAGTAATAGCAAAATTTAATGACAAGGGTATAGGCCCAAAATAACAAAATACAATTTTTCGAACTTTGGGGCCTTTAGGCCCATTTTCCCTCTTTCGTATACACTAGATGTATACTAGTGTATACGATCTTGTATATCTGCTCCGAACCCTGTTCCCCAAATTTTCGGGGGAATCTGACTCGGTACAAGAATTTTGGGGCCTCTATGGCCCCCTTGTAAATGCAAAGATACAGTCCGTGAGGACTTGAACTGATTTTACATGCAAAACGACAAACAAAAAATAGAATTAGCACTGGGGAGGAAAATGAAGGGATGAGATAAAAAGTAAATGAAAATAAAGAGTACATAAAACAAAAATAAATAAAAACACACGCCGATCAATCGTTAACAGTATAACATTTAAACAATAAAGTAAAGGGAAAAGCCCATGAAGACTTAATATTTTTAGGCATATTTTTATGTATATGATGCAGTGAGCAGTAAAAGAGCAAAAGTCTAGGGAAAATTAATGTTTCTTTCCAGAAACTGATAGTACAAGAGACAAATGGATCAAATTTAACAAAATTAAACCACTGATATCAAATTTGCTAGCTAAAATTAAGTAACTTTCCAACAGTATGAAGAGAGGCAATGACATAACCGAGTGAAATAAATAAAACAAAACTAAATTGAGTGAAATGAACCTTCAACCGTATGAATTAGTCAAACCGAAGGGATTTCACACTTTTTATACACAGACCAACCACACAAGCAGATCGCATCCTCATTGAGTTAAAATTTGAAACGCCGCATTAACCGACACAAGCTAAACACAAGTATAGCAACATGACCTTAGTGTTTAATGCTAAAACAGGATATGCTATGTTCAAAGAGACTAACACAGACTTCATGACAAGACAAAGATAAGGGAAGCATGTAAAAACTAGAGAGAATATTGAGAAATTTTCCTTGTTTTCCTTCATTGTAAGGCAACGTATATATACAACTATTTTGTGCAGAGAAAGAAAATAACAAAACTAAGGAAAAGAGTAACAAACTATACAGCTGGCTAAACATTATTTGTTCAAGTAAAAAACAAAGAATAACTAATTTTGTATTCTGTACAAAGAAACCTATGCAGGTGTAGGGCTAGGATTTATGCCAACACTTTCTGATCCAAAGGATGAAA
>JAJOOO010024122.1:0-13593 GCA_029582685.1 Solanum piurae
TGACAACACCATCAAAAGTACTTGGAGGATGATCCCAACAGTAATTTTTTGGAGCATTTGGAAAGAGAGAAACTGCAGATGTTTTGATGGAATATCAACTCCCATAAGCACCATTAAGTCTAGGTGTTTAGTTAGTCTTTATAATTGGCACCTTCTCTCCCCTGTAAACAGTATGGATAATTTTTTGGATTTTGTTAGCTCCTTAACTCTAGCACAGTAGGGTTTAAGGGGGTTTATCTTTTTGGCTGCTTTACAGGTTTTTGCACAGTTAGCTTCATGTTATTTGCATGTTTGAAGCAACTTTGTTTTTAGTTGTAACCACTGCATCTTCTTGATGCCTTTCTAATGCAATTTAATTACTTCACCAAAAAAAAGAAAATCATACAGATGTAGTTATGTCAAAATTTTAGGAGCAGGTGATCGATAATCTTAGCCAAAGCCCCCAAGGCCTAGCTCAAGTGGCAAAAGGTGGAGGATTTGTGGCTTAGGTCGCAGGTTCAAGCCCCACACCATGCAAAGCGAAGCCCGGTATTTAAGTGGAGAAGGGTAGAGGGGCGGGCCCATTATCCACCGAGTTTAGAAGGCTGTGATTGGTCCAAAGGGCGGGTCACAGACGGATTTCTCGGTTATCAAAAAAAATAATCTTAGCCAAAACACAACTTGATGATTTGTCAACACAGCAATATACATAAGTTAACTCCTCCATCCAAGTATCTGCAAACATTCTTCTGTTTTACCTGTCCACCAATGATGTCTCCTCTCCGTTCATTAAGAAGAAAAACAATTGCACCATTCACAACCTTACCAGTTCCAAAAGAATAATTGCACCATTCAGATTTACGTTGAACAAATTTGGAGTCATGGACATAATTTGGCTATTAAAGGGGTTACAAATATCGCAACAAAATAGAAGTGACTGGATCACTGCAAAGAAGGTACTAGATGGCACTCCCCAGAGGAGTAGAAATGGAAAATGGTATAGTTAGACAAAAAATATGAACCTTATGGAGGATAGGGTATTGATAATTTCCCTGCAACCAACATGTCCATCAGACAAGTTCACAAGGACTTACATCACACAAAGGTTGCAGGTGCCAGAGCAATAAAAGACAGTCATCAAGATGTTGTAAGGAAAATAGTGTCATGGGTAATGGGAAGTGAAACTGGAAAAGCTACAACATGTCTGGCTGCCGGACCAATATTCAAAATTATGCATAATTGATGTCCCAATTAACCATAACCTACTCATCGTTTAAAGTTACCACATCTTCCCCCGAAACCTCCAAACTGTTTCCTCCCTTTTCACTTGAACCAAACAAAAATGCCTGTTTAAAATTCCGGTGTTTCCAGTGTTTATATAAATTTTCCAATTTTTCATTAGAAAGTATCAATACAGAAATCAATTTCCAAAGTTGGGAACGTTTTATAATCTTTTCGCGAGTTTCACACCCCCAACTATAAGTTGTTCCCTTTTCCTACCTGAACTATCAACATACATGTATTAGAACACACCTATCTGATTTGATGGTGATAGTGCAGATAGAAAAAGAGAACAACTAATAGTTGGAAACTTCGAGGAGTCTTTTATTTAATACGTAGATGGTGATAATTCAAGTAGGAAATGGAAACAACTGATAGTTGGAGTGTGGAACTCGCGAGAAAGTGACAGTTCATGTGTGTTTTGACTACTAACTCTTCATAAAAACTAATACTACAAAATAATTAACAAAATGCCAAATAGATGGTGATATAATACTTTCATTAAATGGAGGTGAACATGTTACTTTCATTGATTTCAAACTTCATCAATCATCATTACCGATAGTTTTGTACATATATTTGAACTTAAATAGACGAAGACTCCCTAAAAAAGAAGTTAAGATTTACACATGCATTATGTTGATGCATAAGTACAGATCCATTGTATATGGTTAGCAAATGTTAGTTTTAGTTAATCAAATTTACATAACCATTTGTCCTAGAGAATTGAATAGTACAACATCAGAAGTTCTTTATCCATACCACCATGACATGGACTCCCGACCCAACGAACGCAGGAAATGGAACTTTAAACTGTGCTTCTAAACCAATTTAATATTCTGTTAAAACAATAAGTAACTTCAAACTTCAGAACTTTTGCAGCAGAGTACAACAGAAACTAATTGCAGAACGATAAATAATCCACTGCTAGCAAAAATACCAACCCCACCCCTTTGTGCAAGGGACTCAGCTAGTTAGGTCAGCAAAAAATCACTCTAATGGCATTTGTTGTACATATGCAGTTACAATAGCCATCAAGGTGAGTGTGTAAGTTACCATCTTGGAGTCCACATATCAAGCTAGCATAGCCTATTGATGAGATCATTGGAATGAACAACACAAATAACCAGGATGCTATGGGAGCCGCTCCTTAGATAGTCTACCTTGGTTGAGATTCATGATTTGCTAGCATACTTGCTGAAACCACATGGCATTGTGGTGAGACCCTCTCCATCTTAGGCTAAAAGTCGGAGTAGCATGAGGTGCACATGGTGGTTAATGTCATGTCAGTTACTGGATTGTCCCACGAAAGAAACATGCTAAGTCTATTTAAAGTCTAAGCTTGATTTAAATGTTCTCATCGAAATGGAATCTATCTTGACTCATGATTTGTTCTCACGTGGTTATTCATATTGTATTGCATTTTTCATATACGGGTTTCTCTTCATGCGAGTAGTATTTCATATGTACTCACGTCTCTTTTGTCGTGGTTGCTGCCTCTTTATTATGGATTCAGGTATGGACTTTCAGGGCGGCACAGATCTTCGCTAGGCACTCCGCTCTCTCGCTCTCTTGGTTTTGGTGAGTCCCATTTACTACCTGACAGTTTTCCTTATGACATGAACTCCTATAATTTTGGGTATAGCCGGGTCTTGTCCCAATATTTATTCTATCCATGCAAGTAATAGAAGTTCCATAGATGTTATTGTCATAAGGTGTCTCATTTTGTTATTCCCAGATGTGGCTTTGTATGGCTTTTATGAATACACTTATTTTTGGATTATAACTTCATACTTATTGAGAGTGCAAAATATTGTATGAAATGATTTCTCTTCCACTTTTACATATAAATCATATTTATGTAGAATGTAAAGTGGTCCACTGGGTCAAGTTAAGCCCTCCAAGGATTTAGGGCGTGCCAACTTTGGTATATGGGAGGTACCGAGGTAGGATCCATTCTTTCTAAATCACTAAAGGATTAACATTTCATCCGATATAAAGGCACATTATAGTCGGCATGTCCCTTGCATTCTTTGCTTTCAGTCATCTCTACCTTTGAGTCTCAATACGCTCTTTCTTGCACTACACATGCCAACTGTGTTTACTGTACCCCATCTCCCATAAGGATGTCTTTTATTGTTGGTTTTTTTTATATCTTTTGAAACTCTAATAATAGGAAAACTGAAGAGTTGATAATCCGTTTGGCAATCTAGTTTCAATAACCTTGTCTAACATAAAGCACCACAATCCTTCAAAGTGCTTCCAATGTGTGTGTTTATCTAGACCCCCCCCCCCCCTCCTCCTCTCTCTAGAATGCAAAATTTTCATTGAAACTCAATGTGTTTACATGGTCATCTCACAAAAGGCTTAATACCAATCTAGAATCAAGAAAGCTTACAAATTCATAAACCGCGATTGTTGCATTAGGTGTATGCAGAGCAATGAAATTCAACTCATTCAAATTTGTCTTTTGTGCTAATATTTTTGCCAGAGAATCTCTAAATAGTTCGGGGATATCTTGTTCCATTTCCTCATCAAAATTTTAGGTTTGGCTATGTAAGAAACATCATGTTTATATGAAGAGGGTTTTCCTTGCGATACAGTGATGCATCTTGGTGGTGTGCGCTGCTGGAACGTTTCAAGACCAGTGCCTTTAGAACATTTATGAGGTAGATTGGTTTTCTAGTCATCTATATGGAATAAGGTTTTAGGTATTTTTCTATATATACACTTGCTGATCTCAGTGGGACTGAAAAATGTATCCACTATTTCATCTTATATAACTTGAGGAATCCTAGTCCTTCTTTCTATCCCAATTCATACTATTACAACAACAACATACCTAGTGTAATCACACAAATGCAGTCTAAAAAGAGTGGTGCGTGCGCAGATTTTACCTCTACCTTGTGAAGGTAGAGAGGTTGTTTCTAGTAGACCCTCGGCTAAAGTAAAGAAAATCAGAGAATGTCCAAAAAGGAAATATAATAGTGAAGGAAATGTCGTAATGAATGTCATTGTGGCCAAAATGATGGAGAAAAGAACAATATCAACAACAAGTAATACAATAACTGAAACTAAGGAGAGTAATAAAATCAAAGAATAAGATACTAGGAGACTAGTACTACTAATACTAATAAGAAACTAAACAAATGTTCGACTACCTACTAAATTTCTACTCTAATCCTTTTCTATCGAGGTCATGTCCTAGGTAAGTTATAGATGAGCCATGTCATATTTAATCACCTCTCTCAATACTTCTTCGGCTTACCCCTACCTCTCCTCAGACCCACCATAGTCAACCTCTCACATCTCCTCACTGGACATTTGGACATCTCCTTTTCACATGCCCTTTTGGCCTTATGGAAACTCCCTATTTATAGTGCTAAAATATAAGAGCTGTGACAAAGCCAAAAGCATTTGCTTAGATTTGAATGGCCCATTGAATTACAAAGTAATCTGATAAGCTTCCAATTGATTGACGAAAGTATGTCATTATTATATACTTGCCAAGCTTGTATTGGTAGGTTGAACTGACTTGGCATTGCTTCCACCGGCTATTTCATTTGACTTGGTGTCACATAATTTAACATATGGACATGGGCTTTAAGATGGACTATAGCCATTTGAATCTTAGGCAAGTAAAAAGATGGCATCTTTTTGGAAGTCAACTGAATGGACAAACCCAAATAAAATTGAAGTGTCTTTAAAACTTAAATAATCAATCTTCATTTGGGTTTGTTATTTCTTGAATTTAGGAATTTATCCAAATTTAATATGGATTTTAAACCCATAAAATTTGTATATCTACAAGACCCGACCCACATAAATCGTGAAAGGAGACCTCATTTACAAAGGAAAAGAAAGAAAAAAGGAACCTGAGCAGGAATTCTAGCAGCAACAGTGAAGATGAAATTGGTGAGATCCCCAGAGATGGCACCAGATAATATAGTGAGAGGGTTGTATGCCCCACCTTTGGTAGCTTTAACCAACAAGGCAAAGAGGAACATATTGATGACAGAAATAGCATGTTTGAGAATTTCACCTTTGAGATCATGAGCCCCATAACCCAAGATTGTGTGAACAAACATCTTAATAAGCACACTTGACCAAACCCACATGAAAGACATGATGAAATCTGAAATCAGAAGCCTCCTCCTGCTTACCCCCATTTCGTCCTTCCTTTCTTTCTTTCTTTGGGGACGAAGGAGTTACAGAGGAAGGATAGCTTTCTGTTTGTTTTTCCTTAGTTATGTTGACGTCGGTCGTCGGGGACTCATTATTGTGGCTGTTGTCAGCATCTTTGTCGGAATTGCTACGAAAGAGGTCAATCTTTTCTCAGCGCATATATACTCTCTCTTTTTCTTTTTCCCCTTTTCACGGATTTTCAATTCACATTTGTTTTATACTCTCTCCTTCCCTATTTGTTTATCTTTAAATTTCACGTGCATCAAATTAAAAACAATCTTAAGATTATAAATAAATTAAAAAGTATAACTTATATAAATTCCATAGTTTTAATATGAAATTACAATTTATCCCTTATTAGTTTGTAATTACATTAATTCCTTAAAAAGTAACACAAATCGAATACATAATATGTAGCTTGGATTCATTAAAGAGTATCTCAGATACATTATAACATAAATCGGATACATTAAAAACTAGCTCGGATACATTAAATACTGGCTCGGATACATTAAATACTGGCTCGGATACATTAATATGTAGTTCGGATACATTAAAGAAATAAGGGGTTTTAGAGGTTTTTAGAAATAGAAGGGGATATTGGGAATAAGGGAAACATAAGACACGTATTTCAATAATTTTTCCAATTAAAAATACTTAAAATTTTATAATTTTCAACCTCTCATATGAAATATTGAAATGAATTAATTGACATTTTCTCTAATCGACTAAAAAGTGGAGTAATACAAACAAATTAAAATCGGTGAAATATTATCTTCAATATATATATATTTATATATTTTTTATATTAAAATGGGAAATCCTTAAATCAAAATGTAAAGTCCTAATACCTTTCTAATTTATCTAAATTTCCTATTTATATCCTTCTTACATAATTAAGTACCTTACTTATTTATTCATTTGTTTATATTTATTAAAAGAAGAGTGAAGTATCAAAAACAAATTTAAATTATGTTATTTTTTAAGTTTGGGGGTATAAGTGTCATATATAAACTAGGCGAAATTGTCTGGTGAACCCTTGTACTTGTATCTGTTAGTATTCTGGACCCCTGAACCCATCCAAACCCAATATTTTAAACATTTTTTTATGTGGCATCCTATGTCGAAAGACTCCACATGGAGCGTGTGATACACACAAAGCAAGAGCGTGAGACTCCTTAAAAAGGCACTAATGGTTAGATTTTGACCTTTAAAGGCCATCTCATCTTCTTTATTTTCACTCAATACCATTGTTGGACAAATTTGAGCTTTTTTCTCCTCTTTTTCTCGATCTCGTCTCTTCAAATTTTTTCTCTTTTATTTTTGGCACCTTTATTTTTTCCTTCAATCTACTCATCTTTTTTTTTTGTGTGTGATTCTATTGTATTTTTGTTGGTTTAATTTTGTTGGTCTTCACAATGACAGTTCGATGTTGCTACTGTGGAATATAGGCTGAACTAAAGACATCAAGAACACCAACTAATCCTGGAAGAATGTTTTGGGATTGCCAAAAATATTCATTCGGTAATGGCTGTGGATTCTTCTGATGGGCTGATGCAAATGATTCAACATGCCAAGAATAATACAACATCAAGAATCCATCAACGAGTTCAGGGCAAGAAAGACATAGAAGACAAGGAAGGCAAGGAAGACAAGGATCAAACACTAGTATTGATATCATGACTGTTATTGTGATTGTTGTTATTTGGTTTCTAACTGTTATTTTTAAGATATATTGATTTGTACTATGTGTTATTTGATAATGAAATGTAATAACAAAGACATTGGCCTCAATAGTGGACTACATTTGCTTCAGAAATCTGAATAGCAACTTCATTCAAACACAAATTCATACAGAAAAACAAGTCTTCCCAATAGCAACTTAACACAAATTCATATAGGCGTCATTCATATACAAAAACAAAGTCTTCCTAATAGCAGAACCAAAACAGTTGGGATCAAGTCATTAATCAAAATAAAGTTAGTTAGGATCAAGCCATTAAGCTAAACAAAGTGAAATTTAATGTGTGCCTTGAGTGCTTGGTGTGGCATGAGTGCCTTGAGTGCTTCTGTAACTCTCCTCTCGTAGCTGCCTTTGAGTAATTGCAGCTCTTCCCTTCCACCTTAGTCCATTGGGTTTGTAACCACGATCAATATTGGTCGGATTTGAACTTGACAATGTAGCACTATGTAACACCCTATCAGTATTTCCAGACTGAGAGAACAACAAAAATCTTAACTTAAAGATGAACTAATTTCAATTAAAGCAATTAAATGTGTTTAAATGATAAAATACATACCCTCTCAGTTACACTGCCACCTGATCCAAATAAGAGACCATAACCAGTTGTCTTTGCTTTTTTTTTGTCTTGGTCTCTTATATGCAAGAGTTGCACCACCTCTCAAAGTTGTGCTAGTTTTTCTTTTTTGGCCAACTGTACTAGAAGTTGATTGTTGAGTACTTAATGGTCTCACATCACTTGATGTAGCACTGGTAGGCCTTCCACCAGATGCCAAGGCAGTTGCAGGCCTCACACCACTTGATGAAGCATTTATAGGCCTTCAAGCACTTGGACCTGCATTTACACTTAACTGGCTTTCAATTGCAGCATTTGTAAAATCTGAAATTGCAACATTTGTTCCAACAGTTGCAGCACTTGTTCCAGCAGCAACATTTGAAGATTTTTCATATGAAGTTCCAGCATTTTTCTACAAACATATATTAAAGTCAAAGGTATAGCCAGAGTAAAATTCAGTAACAGAGAGACATTAAAGCACAACTTACCAGAGTTGGACATCCTTTCTTGTTATGTCCAAAAGTCTTACACACAGAACATTTCATTTTTCTTTCCTTCCTTGTAGCCTTTCCAAACTTCTTCTTAAATGGCTCATCACTATCTTTTCTCCATTTTTTCCTGGTCTTCCTGGCATGGCAGTAATTTCAAGTGGTTCAATGGCTGGTCTATCACTTTTTGGCCACATCCTCATGTTTGTCATATGCTGAATAAACATATTATATGCTTTCAGGTATGTTTCCTTCTTATACCAGTGATCAACAAATGACTCAACAACCCAATCCTTATAATGAATTGTTGTAAGTGCATGGCCACAAGGAATTCCCTTTAGTTGCCATGACCTATAACTACACACCTTTTTTTTTAGGTCAACAACATGTTTATATGGTGGATCATGAATCTCAAAGCCAAGATCACCATTAAACTTTACCTCACAATTATCTGCAATTTCAGCATTTTTTCTAAGAATATCCATAGCCATTGGTGATACATCAGTAATCCATTTTTCTAAACATTCTCTCATTTGATTCATTCTTTCCATAACTTTGACTCTTATTTCCTCTAGCATAGTGATTATTGATTTGAACCTAGTACCTAAAATCCAACTGTTGAAAGTCTCACACATGTTGTTCTCAACCACATCACACTTGCTATGTTCTTTAAAAAATACCCTACACCATGCTTCTTTGTTATACATTAACAAAGCTTCTACAATGCCTTCTCCTAACTCACTCAAGTCATCAAGTTTGGACTGTAAAAGTACCTCAAATGATGCCCTAGAAACCTGCCAGAATTTTCTTCTCCTTTCTTCACTCCTCCAGTTTTTCTTCCAGTTTGCCTATATATGCCTAGCACACCATCTAATTTCAGCATTTGGCAATACATCAGTAAGTGCAAGATGAAGACCCTGTCAAACAAAGAACATTTGACATACAACAACGTTAAATATCAATTACTTCAGAAATTAAAGAATTAATTTAACAAATAATATAGTAATACCTTATGCATATCAGACATCACTGTTAGTCCTTCACCTTCGGTAAGCTCCAAATCACGTTTGATGCACTTGAGAAACCAAGACCATGTGTCATTGGTTTCTTTATCAACTATTGCCCATGCTATAGGGTACATCTGATTATTTCCATCTTTGGAAATGCAAGATAACAGTTCACCTTTACATACACTTTTGAGAAATGCACCATCTAAACCAATAATCCTTCTACACCTTTCTTTCCATCCACTTTTTAAGGAACCAAGACAAATATAGATGCTCATAGACACCTTTTTTCCTGGAATTGTGTTCTTGGATGTCTTAATAGATACAATAGTTCCAGGATTTGTGGTCTTTAATTGCTCAGCATAATCACACAACCTAGCAAACTCCTCTCTGAAATCTCTCATATGTTCATTCATAGCTCTCAGTTTTGCCTTTCTACAACTTGTCTTACTAACATACAAACCATATTGCTTTTGTATCAAAGACTGAATCTGATGTAGTTTGATGGTAGGCTCACTCATAATCCTCTCCTTGTAATGTTTACTAATCCAAATGGGGGTACACAATTTGTTTCTTGTTCTTTTCAAACACTTGTGGACAGGAAAATGTGTTTAAACACTGAAGTTTCCAGTGTTACCATCAATACTTCCAAGAATATGCCAAGGACAACCCTTTTTCTTACACTTTGCCCTTACCATTTCCTTCTCATTAGGTTTCAACTTAAAATTAACACCCTTCTGAATAGAGTAAGTTTGCAGTGCCACCCTGAACTTAATGTGATTCAAAAAAACCATATACAATTGAAATAAAAAAAATTTAGCAGTTGGATCAAAGTAGATCTTTGTACTTTCCTTCCTTAGTGCTTGATCTACCACTTCATCATTCTCAAAAAGATCCCATTAATCTTCACTAATGTCACTACCAGGATCTGAGCTATCAAAATAAGGGTCATCACCACCCAAATTGCCTTCAAATATCCCCCTTTTCTCCTTATAAATGTCTTCAAAACCAGCATCTATACCTACGGGACCAGATGGTATCTCATCTATATTTACTCTATCAGCCTTCTCTTTAACTTGTTCTTGAATGTTAGACTGCCTAGCTTGAAGTAACTTCTCATCCAAATCACTCAAATCATCAATATTTTCATCTAACATCATAAAGTGAATTAGACTCAGAAAGTTCTTCAACTCTAGGGGCATGGGCTTGTTCTTCAACTTTAGGGGACTGTTCTTCAACTAAAGGGGACTGCTCTTCAACTAAAGGGGACTAATTTTGGTTTAAATGCCTATTTTCATTTTCATCAAATGGTTGAGATGAAGACACATCAGCCCTATCTATTTATGGGAATGATGACAGATCAGCCCTATTTTTGTGTGGGGAGGAGGACACATCAACATTATCTTTTTGTGGAGATGAGGACACATCAACATTAGTGCTAGGCAATACAAGTATCTCTTCAAAAACTAAAGGTATACTATTCTGATGTACAACATATACATCAACAAAATCAGCACCCTTCAAACCATTAAGAAAGTTTAAAACATCAGAATCAGTATTTAACATGTAAAAAGTACCCTTCTTGTTGACTCTACATCCAAATGTCTCAATATTTTCAACACCCAATTCCAGTGTTATTTTATGAAACAACATAATATGCAACTCATCTACATCTATATTAATCTTTTCAACACTAGTGATTCCATTAGCATACCTTAAAGTAAGATCAAATACAAAACAATCCCTATAGTAAAATTGTAGTGTCACTATAGTTAAAACCATTACCTTAGGATGCGTGTAAAGTCAAAAGAAAAATAACTATAGTTAAATCCATTAACTTACCATGACTGTAACACAAAAAGCCCTAATTTTTTTTTAAGGAAATACTATCAATACCCAATCCTTATAATGAATTGTTGTAATTGTTGTAACAATGGACCACTAACACTATCAATACCCAAGACAATTGACCAGAAATAAAATATTAATTTTAGTCAAAATTGGGATTTTACGAATAAACTCTAGAATCTACTCGAATTCACAAAATATGTCATTGAAGTCACTCGAAGTCATACATCAACTAAGAAAGTATATTACACTAACATTACACCCAAACCAAAGTAAAATCCCCAAAAATTTTCAAAAAATTGAATGACAATTATAACACCCTGACTTTTCTAAACGTCTAAATTAATTCATACATTCGTGGAAAGACAAAGAGGGTGAGTAATAAATTAAGAATGATGGGGTATGTCATATTTTAAGTGTTCAAGGGTTGTATCTCAAGTTTTGAAGTAAGGTAAGCCGCAAATAAAAGTGGGCGAAAGTTATCATAAATTCCTTTTTAAAGATTTCTCTGAAATTTGGGTCAAATGTTTCAGAAGTTTTTTTCCCAATCTATAACGAGTTATGGGGCCCACGACCCATTAAATCAAAGGTCTAAGAGTCTAGTTTCCAATGCATCAAACGGTATGTTCATACGACTTCAGAATAGAGAGATATTTGCATTTTTGCGAGACTGCGCAAGCAGGCACGTGAGGTGGGTCCCCTAAGTCGGTGGATGCTTATAGCATCTTCTTCATTTTTCTTCATTCCAAATCGTGAGAAACCCATGAAAATCATAGAAATACTCCTCAAATCATCCTTGTGTGTTCATGATCTTTTCTTAGCCTCTTATAAAAAATTGCCCTACGTCGCGAGCTCATCGTTTTGGTATAATTTTCACGGTGAATTGAGTGGTGTAGCTCCGTGGAGGTTGTGGCATCAGGTTTTTTTCCTGTAGAGTGATTGTATTCAAGTGTTCTGGTCATTTAAAGAAAGGTAGGAATCACCTTTTATCAGTTTACGGATACCTTAGGTCTTGGATTGTAGTTTAAAATAGGAATCCGTATCGATTGTCGAATTATCGTAGTAATTTTTATCCTTAATTACTGATTGATTTTACCTTTTTCTTTAGTGTTGTAGTGGTGTGGACAGAGGTATCTTCAGCACAAATTATAAAGGAAAAGGTATGTTAAGGCTACTCCCTTCGTTCGACATGTTTCCTTAGAGCTTGGGAGTGATATAATAGGGTAGTTAATGTTAGTTATGTTGTAGATGTAATTGTGAGTGGTTGGATGATTGAGTGGTTATAAACCCTCATTTTAGGGACTCATAATTTGTTCATAACAACCCTAAGTTAGGAACAACTTGTACATTATTCATATATATTATTAATAACTAAATTGCTCGCCTTCAGCCTATTTAATTATTTTTTGTCGCCCTTGGGGCTATTGTGGTTAGCTGTTGAGCTATGAACTGCCTATGGGGGCTATGATGTTGTCTAATAGGACTATGTTATTATCAAAGATGGCTATGTGTTGCCCACGGGGCTATATTGATGTTAAAGAGTGTTATGTGTTGCCTACGGGGATATTTTGATGCCAAAGAGGGATGTGTATTGCCTACTGGTCTATGTGATGCAAAAGAGGGCTACGTGCAGCCCACAGAGTTATGATGTTGCCTAAGAAGGCTATGCGCTGCCTACGGGGCTATATCGTTGCCAAAAAGGGCTATGTGACTTCTTACAAAGATAAGGGGCTACCGATAAGGTTATGTAGATTGATTTGACACCTTCTGGGCTTATGGGGGCCTAAGTAAGTGGTATGTTGTTTGTACCTACCGGGCTTATGGGGGTTTGGTTAGGTTGATGTTTGATTGTTATTGTATTTTATTAGATTCAGTAGTGGGTTGGCATGCTTATCTAAATTTGATTTCCTTACCTGATTGCTTTTGGTATATTATGATGCTTGCTCATTTAGTCTACAGCCTTTCATACTCTGTACATTATTTTGTACTAACGCCCCATTGCTTGGGGGCGCTGCATTCATGCATGCAGGTCCTGACAGACGATCGAGTAGACCTCCTCAGCAGCAGAATTGACTTTTATCGGGTTGGCTAGCCCCTCTCCTTCGGAGCTGCCAGAGTTGGGAGGTTTGTTACCTTTTGTTGTATATATCTTTATGGGTGGGTTGGGGCCCTGTCCCGCTAATCTTTACTACTCTTAGAGGCTTGCAGACTAGTGTGTGGGGTGTATAACTACGTTATGGCCATACTGGCCTATGTTGTTGGTTTACTGAAGCTTATGAGTTGTTTGATGTATTGTATTGATATATACTTGCTTTTAGTTTTGGTATAGATATCATGGTGGCCTCGACGGTCCAATCAGGACTTCTGTGCTAGTTGGCTATTTATTTATATGATCTCCTGGGAGTAGCTATTTCTTTTATAGATCAGTTGACAGGGGCCTTGCCGGCCGATGGCTTAGTTTTAAGCTGAGATATACTTGTTTGTTTTCTTGATTGTGTGTGTGGCTGC
>JAJOOO010024123.1:0-11008 GCA_029582685.1 Solanum piurae
AAATAAAATTTTGAAGTTGAAAATATTTTTTAAAAACAAACTCAATTTTTTTGGGGGGGGGGGGGTGTGGAGTGGGTGATTGAGGATCGGGATGAAAAAATAAAAATTTGAAGTTGAAAATATTTTTTATAAACAAACTTAAGGGCTGATAGTGGGGTTGATAGGGGGGCTGATGGGGTGGGGGTAAAAAAATAAAAAATTGAAATTAGAAATATCTTTTAAAAATATTTTTTAATATTTTTTTTGGAGGGGGTGGGGGTAGTGGTGAGGGAGGGGTAAAAAAATTGAATTAAAACACAAGCTTTAAAATTTTATTTTATTTTTTGTGGGAGGGTGGTTGGGGGGCTAGTTTTAGGGTAGGGACATAATAAATTGATTTTTTCAACAAAAAAGTAATTATAATTTAAAGTTTGAAGAGAGTTTTGGAAAATGTTTTCCTCAAGGTTTGAAGGGAAGTTATTTTCCTTAAATTTGAGAAAAATGAGTTGATTTGGAAAACATTTTCCAAAACATTTAACCCAACCACACATGAAAAAATTGGAAAACATTTTTCGGAAAATATTTTCCTTCATACCAAACACACCCTTAATATAAATATTCTATATAATATAATTAATTTTTATATAGATAGATGACTGAAAATATTAAATATAGAATAGATATTGCATAAAATAATGGAACAAAATATCTATTATGTAAAATTGTGGGGGGTTTATTTAATTTTTAAAACAAAGTTAGGGATGCACGCAAAAGTTTTATATAGAAGTTGAGGGAATATTAAAGTCCCACGGGATATAATTTCCTTTTGGTTCTCGTTTTGCGGTGTGTGCCCTAAAATTTGGAAGATGACAGACGCTGAGATGATGGAGGAGGAGAAGGAGATGAAAGTGAGCGGCATTCGGGAGAAGATGAAGGAATTCGATTTTATGGCTTATTTTTACCAAACTTTCAACAGAACTGAGTCTCTACGTTGGCGTAACCCTAGGTATTCAGAACAATTTAATCACTTTTGCTATTGGGATTACGTTGAGACCTGCCCGAAGTACTCCAGGTTTTTTCTCTTGCTCCTATATATTATTGTCCAGAATCGATGCTATTGGTGTATGGGTCAATAAAATGCTCCGTCACCTCTCTATCTGGCTGTGCTATTTGTCATTTTGTCTTGTGTTTGCAACTTTTATTTTCATACCTTTCTCTTTGAAAACCAATTTTGCTAGATTTGCTATATTGTTAAAGGCACTTTTAGATGTAGTACAGGCTTAGAGGTTTGTCTTTGCTTTGACTTAAAGCAAATATTTTCATTAACAAATTGGTACTCTGATTTTTGCTATAGGAAATACAGTACTCCGTCATTCTATTTGTGTGGCGCCAGTCCCAAAAGAATGATGCATTTGTATATCTATGACTTCCCTTTTTACCTTAACGAGAAGCTCTTATAGCTATACAAATGTTATGCATATTTAAGACCACAAATTTCAAAATTCTCTATTTCTTAAGCTAGCCCTATCCTATAGTGTTTGGAATGTGCTAAACTATATATGCATCCAAGAAAAACAGAAGAAGGTTCTCATGGGCTAAGTATCACCGATAGCACGCACAGAGAGTTTCATGGGAAGCCTCCTCAAAAGGACGGGCGAGTCCTTCTAGAATAACAAAAACAAGAACATACATCCGTATAAATCATGCAAGCAATTTAAAGTCTGAAATCTAATCACAGGCTGAAGACTGAAATTACAAGCTGAACATGTAAGCAAATAGCTGAAGAATGAAACTTTAAGGTCATTGCTAAATTGTGAAAGAAATCAAATTCCCTACGTACGTGAGATCTAGCAACATGGGAGAGTGTTGGCCTATCTCCCCAGCAAACAATAGTCCTTACGAGCGTGTGGGTAGCTAACCTTGGCCTTTGTGGCACTCACGCAAGAGGAGATCTAATAGCTCTCCATCTAAATGTATAAATGAATGTTGATGCTACACATAAGTAACACAACAAGGCACATAACAAACAATGATACACATAAGCATATATATATATATATATATATATAGATTGTCGTGTTTTTATATAGTCATATTGATTAAGAATGATGGTGTGAACTAAGTACTTGAGCACAAGAAGACATAATGTGGGATATAATCATATATATGGAGGACGAGGGTTCTTATGGAATTTCCCATTAGGAGAGTAAGCCTTAACTTACCTTGGCCCCAAAGTATTTACCAGGCACTTCCAATGTTCATAGAATGCTCACAAATGTCAATATACTCATAATATAATTTAACAATATCAAGTTGTAGCTATTTAACTCAATTCTCCTTTCTTGAGGTAAGCCTTAAAGTTCCATATCTCAAAGAGATATGAACCTGAACTATTAATTCATGAACGGTTATTTAAGCATGACAAAAAGCTATTCAACTTGGGATCAATTAAAACCTGGGATCGTTCTAAAGAATTGGTATAAACTAAGATCATAAAATATTCCTCACCTGTAAAGATTGAATACTCCCTAAGAAATGAATTATATGCAATTCCTACGTGGAGAGGCTAAAGTCATGATGTTTGAATTAAGATTAAAATAAATTCCTTGCAGATGCTAACTTAAATCAGTGATCTAAGTGCATGCTTTATTTCCAAGTCAAAGGTCATGAACTCTTAATGGCATTGAGCCCTACCTGTACTATTCACGTATTGCCAACTCAAGCTGTAGCATATTAGATGATAATATACACCCAATTACTCTTCTTAGATTTTTGTTAGATAACCGTTAGTTTAATTCTTAAGTCTTAACTTCCTGTCAACATCACCAAGTGACTTTTTTTTCTATATTTGGTTGCTGCCAGGCTGCCACTGCTGTAAGTTCTCTTCTTCTCTTCTTCTTCTTCTTCTCTGCTTCTCTGCGAGGCTGCTCCGACTAATTCTTTTGTGATTTAATTATGTTTTTGCTTTATATGTTATGACTTATGAGGATTATTGACTATCTATTTACTTTTAATCTAATAATATATTACCTCTATTCAATTATTTAATATTTTTTTATTTTTCTACTAAATATCACTTTACTTAAAAAAAAAGCGCGCACTTCGCTTCTCGCTTCTCGCTCTGTGAAGCAAGCCCTTGTCGCTTTTTCCGCTTCTCGCTTCCCAAAACATTGGTCAGTGTTGCCTAACTAGAGCTGGATAAGGTGAAGAATTAACCATTGATTTACTTTGGGTTGCATGATTTCTATTCTATGCTCCACCTGATTGCTCGCTATAACCACATGCATTCTTTGCTTTCTTGTTAGCTTCCCTGTTTGATAATTTTTTCGAAACTCTCTTTTCGCTTGGCTATGTCCACTACATAGAGAAAGGACTTATCATTCACGTGTGAGGCAATATCCCTAGATGTGTACGGGTTAAGGCCATATGCAATTGTTTTGATCTTTTCCCTTTTTGTAGAGATTAAAATGGGGCATGCTCTGCTAACTTGTTAAATTCCATTGCATACTCGGTAGAGGTCATCTTGCCCTGTCTAATATCGTCAAATTCTCATCTGAGTTCTTCATGTCAGCTACTTGGCATGAATGTTCTGAGGAAAGCCTGTTTGAACTGTAGCCAAGAGATTGGTGGCAGATATTGGACCCCTACTTTTCTTGTAAGTCCTCTACTAGATACATGTTGCTGGCGTCAACTAATACCTAATCGACTCAGTAGCCGGACTATCAAGACAACCTAAGGAAATAAACATTTCTTTGATATCCTCCAAAAATTGCATTGTCTCTACCTTCAGGTGCTTGCCCGTGAAAGTGGGAGGATGAAGCCTAATGAAGTCTCGTGGTGTGATTCTAGCTGCAGGTGGAGTAGTAGCTTCCCATGGGGCTACATAAGCTAGGGGAGCCTGAAAGTCATCTTTTACTGCTTATGTATCCAAATTATGTTGATCCCGAGTAGCTAATGGACTGGTGCAACCCATGGACAGGGGACGCTTGATCACATACTGGAGGGTCTAATGACTCCAAAAATTCAAGAATCCTATCAATTCCAGCATCAGGTTGTTGGGGTTGACCTTGGTAACTCCTAGTATTGGCATCCGTTCCTCTGACATTTTGTCCACGACCTCCACCTCCACCTTTGCCCCCCCCCCCTCTAGCTGCAACAGGTGCAGTTGGGGGCACCTCTTGATGATTAGCTGTTGGTATGCCAACATCGTTAACAACAGAGGAGGAGGCTGATTTGGTTATGACCATTGTTTCTGAAATAAGAGATCAACTATTGAAACGTTACACACGATATACGAAGCTAGGAAGAGAATTTTCCTAGTATGTCTTATATCCTCCCAAGTATAAGATGTGGCGTGCTGCACACTCATACATAGGACTCTACAAGATACTACTCATGACTCCCAAAGACGCATAATCCTGGTTGCCCTGATATTAACTTGTCACACTCCAAAACTGGGGTAGGACGTGATTGGCACTTGGCCTAAGCTACCCGTTGAGTGATCCCTGAATTAAGTTGTCTGGTCATAGCATATACTAAATTTATTAGAAATAACTACCTTATAGGGATTATCTAAGCATAGTGAAATTTGTATTAGATATGAAAATATGAAACGTGGAATTGTCAGGAAAAGATTAAAACTAAAACGTGAAACCAATGTAATCCACCAGGCAACAAGAGCATATGCCCTCGGACATACCCAGAATATTAAATCAATGTACATAAGTGAGTCTGAATTCCCACTGAGAAGAAAAGTAGGAAAATGCTGGGCTGAAAGCTAGTCCTATCCGGTAGTGTTTGAAATGTGATAAGTTATATCTGCATCCAAGAAAAACGGAAGGGCACTCACAGACTAAGTACCACCAATAGGACACCCAAAAAATCTCATAGGCTACCTCTTAAGAAGTCGGAGCGAGTCCTTTTGGAATAAAAATACCAAGAAGAATGTACATCCATATAAAGGATGTAAGCAATTCAAAGTCTATAACTAATAACAGAGAAATTATAAGCTGAACATGTAAGCGAAAAATTGAAGCATGAAGCTTTAAGATCATAGCTGAATTGTAACAGAAATCGAATTACACAATTTGGCCCGACGTATTTGAGATCTAGCCACACTCACAGGGGAGTGTCAGCCTATCTCCCCAACAAACAATAGCCCGTACGTCTACACTGTCAAATCTGCATACAACTGCCAGATTAGACAAAATGCACAATTCGACCAATGGCCATAGAAGTTCATCTGGAAACTAAGGCCCCTTACAAAGGCTTATGTTTTTCTTGGCTTGTAGCAAGAGAAGCATGTCTCACTCAAGAAAACTTAAGAAGAAGGGGTTTTCATCTATGCTATAGATGTTGTATGTGTGGTGCAGCCATAGAAAACAATAGCCATCTGTTTCTACATTGTCCTATAACTGGACAATTGTGGCAACTTTTTTTGAACTTGGTAGGATTAAGATGGTCTATGCCAGCAACAAGCTGTGATTTATTGAAGTGTTGGAACTATAATGGCGGTGCAGTGAGACAAAAGAAGTGGTGGAAACTTGTCCCAGCTTGTATATGGTGGACAATTTGGAACGAGAGGAACTACAGAATTTTTGAAGATAACAGCAATCTTGTGCAGAAAGTCAAATTGAATTGTATTCTTTTGTTTCTTTTTTGGTGTAAAGAAAATTATGTAGAGGAGACTGAATCGCTAGTTGATATGATAGGTTCCTTGTGAAGCTGTAGTCCTAAGCATGGTTGGGTTTTTGTAATTGTAGATAGCACTGTCATGGTGCAGATCTAATTCATATATATACACATGTTACCAGTCTCAAAAAACGAGCGTGTGGGTAGCTAACTTTGGCCTTAGTGGCGACTAGCTCTCCCATCTGAATGTATGGGTGAATGGTGAAACTGAACGTATGTGTCACAACAAGACACATAACAAGCAGTGATACACATAAGCATATAATACTGTCGTATTTTCATATATAGTCGCACTGAATAAAAATGATGGTGTGAACTAAGTACTTGAACACAAGAAGACATTACGGGAGGATATTATCATATATATGGAGAATGAGGGTTCTAACGGAATTTCCATTAGGAGAGAAAGCCTTAACTTACCTTAGCCCCAAAGTATTTACCAGGTACTTCCAATGTTCTTGAGTTAAGCCTTAAAGTTCCATATCTCAAACAGATATGAACCAGAACTATTAATTCATGAACTGTTATTTAAGCATGACAAAAAGCTATTCAGCTTAATAACAATTTAAACCTGGGAGTTCTAAAGAATTAGTATACACTAAGATAATAAAATATTCCTCTCAAATGTAAAGATTGAATACTTCCTAAGAAATGAATTATATGCAATTCTTACATGGAGAGGCTAAAGTCATGATGGTTGAATAAATATTAAAATAAATTCCTTGCAGATGCTAACTTAAATCAATGATCGAAGTGCATGCTTTATTTCCAAGTCAAAGGTCATGAAAGAACTCTTAATGGCATTGAGTACTAGCTGGACTATTCACGTATAGCCAACTCAAGTTGTAGCATATTAGATGATTATATACACCCAATTATTCTTCTTAGATTTTTGTTAGATAACCGTTAGTTTAATTCTTAAGTCTCAACTTCCTGTCAACATCACCAAGAAAATTGAAAATCTCTCTCCTAGTTTAATTCAAGTCATGTTGTGGAAGTTGCAGCCATCAAATCCTGTTTTCTTCCACTTTAGAATTTGAAATAGATATAGGATTTCGCTTGACAATCTTGTTTGTTAGAAAAATATATATAGTTGGGCATCATCCAAGTTACAGATGATCATATTGACCTCTAATTCCATAAAAGGCAGAATGCAAAAATGAATTTGTTACTCTATACGTCTGCATTAGTCATGTTGGACATTTATACCTGATTATTTGATGAATTTGTAACTTAGATCTTAATTTCACTTGTTTCCTGTTCACACAAGTTATGAACTGGAAAGGAGTATTTTTCTCTCCAAACCCTATTCATTTAATTGCATCATTTATTCAATCTCTGGTGGTTTCAACCCATCAGTAACTTATTTAATTATTAATTGCTCTTATATCCTTGTAACCCCACAATGCGGTCTCAAGACTTAGGAAGTTAATCATCCCTTATAATCATCATCAAATGAGCATTAATTCAACTTTAAGGAGCATTAAAATAGTTTTGGGCTTTCACACTGCAGCCAACATAAAATTAGTAAATTTCATGATAAATCTAATACTTCTATTTATATGTGCATAATATTGGCATGTGATGAGTTTAAAGCACGGGTTGCTTATAACCCCCACTTTTCTATGTTTTCAACTTTTTTAACAGCCTTAAGAATATATCTCAAGCAGAGAGTTTGTTTCTTTTTTTTTCTTCTTTTCTGGATAAGTTAATTAGAGTTTGAATCATCTGGTCCTTGCACTTCAATTAAAAGTAACTAAGGCCAATGGTTACTTGCTCCAGCTTTCTCTTTGACTGACTGCACTTCTGAAGCTTCACATCCACAATGTTAGAGGTTCTTCTCTGACTGTCTTTTCTGGTTGCCAAATGCAGATGCAAGTTCCCAATTCTGCCGGCGATAGATGGTGTGGTGAAGCCTTGCAGCTACTCCGATTTAGAAGATATTACTAACTTTGAGACTTGCTTGATTCAGTATACACAATCAGGCAGATTGTTCCGTGGAACCATTACTGAAGGATCTGAAACACGATCAGTGATTGTAAAAACATGGGATTTTTTCCTTCCTTTGGACAGAACATATGCTTATCGTCCATCTAAATTTTGTGTATGTGTAGATACACTTTAATTTGATTTTCTTGTCTATTATTTTGGGTTGAATGGATGATGTCAAGAATTTTTTTTGTAGGATGAGATTGAGTTATATGAAACAGTAAATGTGCATCCACATTTGGCAAAGTTATCTAGGTACTGTTGCGATAGGAGGCTTGCAGTTGTCTATGATGAGGAACTTACCACGGTTTTGTCTGATGTGCTTCCAGCTGGTATTTAAGTTACCTCAAGTATTATGTTGGATGGCTGTTTAGTATGAATTTTGCATGCTTTTTCACCTCCTTTATCTCTTCTTTTTCTTGTTCGTCAGATGACTTTGGGTGGGATAAGCGGATGAATGTGGCGACTCAACTTGCAGATCTGTTGGCATGGTTGCATAAAAAGAAAATTGCAGTTGGCAGTATCATTGCTTTATGCATTATGATAGATAAGGTTCAGTTTAAAAGCATTTGGCTCTCTTCTCGACTCTATATTTCCTTTGGAAATCGCCCCCAAGGCCTAGCTCAAGTGGCAAAAGGTGGAGGATTTGTGGCTTAGGTCGCAGGTTCAAGCCCCACACCATGCAAAGTGAAGCCCGGTATTTAAGTGGAGAAGGGTAGAGGGGCGGGCCCATTATCCACCGAGTTTAGAAGGCTGTGATTGGTCCAAAGGGCGGGTCACAGACGGATATCTCGGTTATCAAAAAAAATATTTCCTTTGGAAATCTGGAGATTCTTAATGAGTTGCTATATTATTTTTTTTGATTGCAGGAAGTGAATATTAAAGTGTTTGACTTTGGTTACATTTGCAATCGTGTCAAAGAGGATTCCGTAATTCCTCTTGATTATGTTGTTGGCAGATATCCTGAGGATGTTTCAAAAGGCATGTTTACTTACACTCCATCATCATTATCTCTGATGTTTCATATTATACATCAAAGCTTTCCTATAATCGTCTGTGTAATGCATGATATGTAATACTTCATCTATTTTGTTGTTTGGTTCCAGATTTCCTATATTAAAGCCCACCATTTTTATTCTTTTTTTGGGTGTGTGTTCCTGCATATTCATATTGTGGACAAATAATTTTTCTGCTGAAAAACAGTTGTATTCTTATTCTCCTGGACCAATGCAGGTTGGTGTTGGACGATGAAATCTGATGTTTATATATTTGGTCTTCTACTGGTGGAGTTGATAACCAAAACGAAGCTTCATTCTGATCCTTCCGTTTTCGATAATTGTAAACCTGACTCTTTTGTTCACAAAAGCTTCGAAGATGTTGATGATCAAACTGTATTTGGTATCTCGTCTCTGGCTTGCCGTTGCGTGAGTGCTGAACCAGGCGAAAGGCCAACAATGAAGATGGTTTTAGACGATTTGAATAATTTGAATAAATTAAGGAAGATAGAGAAGAAGGTAGAGGGAAAACGAAAAAGAGATGAAAATGAGTCCACAATAGAATAAGTTTATCCCTTCTTTTAGCTACTTTTTAACTTTTGTATTAACTAAATTGCAAGGTTGTTGCAATGCAAGTGATGGAACTTTATGAATGATCCCTGGTGGGGTTTGAATTGGAGATTTTCCAATTATTAGCTATTAATGTTTTAACGTTGTTCAGAAAGTCGCACAATGTGTTCCCACAGGAATGGTCCTGGCTAAATGTCTCCATTTTTACTTTTTACAAAAATAGGCTTCTTCTTCACCATACTTCTCCAATATTAAAACCTTGTAATTCTTATTTGGTGGTGGAAAGCACAAGTTACTGAATGAATAGTATAAAGAGAAACTTACTCTCTTTGCCCTCTGGAGAAATATTTACACACTTTTGCCCATATTTTGAGTTTGTTATATGATTTAGTCCATATTTTTTCCTTGAGCCGAGGTCTATATGAAACAACCTCTCTTCTAGGGTTAATGTTTGTGTATTATCTACCTGTCCACTTTGTGGGACTCTATTGGGTATGTTGTTGTACCCGCTTTAGTCTATATTTATGTCAAGAACATTTTTTAAACACTATTGTACTCTTTTATATAATGTTGACACATTATGTATAATATTTCCTTCCAAGGTATAATTTGTACAAGACATAATACATAAATATATCCTTTACCTTAACCTTATTTTACATTTATGCCCTTCAACTTTGAGTATGCACAAATAGGCATTTAAACTTGTATAAAGTTGAACAAATAGACACATGAGTCATACATGTCACAATACATGTAGGACACCACGTATGATACAAATTTCCATGTAGGATGTCATGTAAGACGTTTGTCTCTATTTGTTCAATTTTATACAAGTTCAAGTGTCTACTTGCGCACATCCAAAGTTGGAGGGCATAAATGTGAAATGAGGCCAAGTTAAAGGGCATATTTATGTATTATACCTTTGTATAATATTGTATAAATTAAAAATATGAATACATAATAACGTAATATTTTGTGTTAAATTATACTTTTCTAAAAAAAAATATTACTTATTATAAATCATTTGAATGTTTATTATTTATGCTTAAACTAGAAAAACATATCCACGCTTCGCACGGTATATTAATCAATTTAGAAAATATTTTTTAAAATACAAATTTTGTCAAACAAATATAATGAAACTCTTCATGTTTATTTATGCATAAAAACAATTATAAATATTCATGAAATATAGATGAACGGTATTCTTTTTATTATTATATCTTCTTTAAAAAATGAAAAATATATAAAAAGATTACATTTTTAAATACGAATTTTTGTATGTGATTCTAATAGTAGTAGATGTAGACAATAAAATTCGCGTCGAGAAAATAATAATCAAGAACGGGAAATTATGCAACAATCGTATTTATTATTTCAAAGTGCGAGTGTTACAATCTCTATGATTCCTCTGAATTCGCCTTTTCAAATATAAATTCAAGGGCTTTAAAGCTTGATCTTGACTTTTGCTAGAATTCAAGGGCTTCGAGCTTGTTCTTGAATCTGATGGTCTTGATCTTGATCGTTCTTGAACTTGAATGGTTGAATTCTTAAACTTGTAGCTTTATAGAGAATTTTATGGCGTTTGTACCACGGATTTTCTCTAGCTTCTTGCTTAGAATTTTCTGTCTCTTTTCTGAATTATGAGGACCCCTATTTATAGTTTTAGAATAGAGGAGTTGTGATTGGAACAGGATTCCCTTCGGCCAATCAGATTTAAGTGACATGTCATATGGGCTTTATGGAGCGGGCTTGTCATCTTTGACACATGTCATGATCCT